>VZTU01009009.1:0-32729 GCA_013400835.1 Zapornia atra
AGTAGAGGGGGTAAAAAACCAATGCAGAAACTTGCCTCCAGTAGATTTATAGCCTGCCCCATAAGGTGAACAGTCAAATTTGTCATGACTGATCGCGGTAGAAAAGATGCAGGAGAAAAGACCACCGCTGCTTCCATATTTGCACCTGCACCAGCTGCAACAGAAAACATCAGACATCTATCATCTGAAGATCAGCTTTCTCATATGCTTTGTGAGTCTTATCATTCTTTGGGAAAGTGCAACTCTGCTTCTTATAATGAGGTGAATAAATTAAGTCAACATGTGAAAATATTTAACTTTTTAGTGGACATTACTGAAAGCCTATTACCTGACTAACACTAAAAGAACAGCATTTACAATACATATAGTACAAAACAATACTCTGAAAAAATATCTCACTTTCTAGCTAAAAATGATGATGAACAGATAGTAAAACAGGAACAAATTAGTTTGAATCTTTTCTTATACCAAGGAAAGCACATGAATCAGAAGAAAAAAAAAAAAATCCCTGTTGTTCCCTGTTGCTGCAAAGGAAGCTTACTAAGGAAGGAATCAAAAGTTGGTGTTCACAAAAATAATCTTAAAAGTTCATTGGTTCTTATTCTTCTCTCTCACAAAAGGCAAAGTTGCATGGTATCTGCCTTGCTGGAATTACATTTCATATACTCCAATTCAGATGAGACCAGAATCAAGCCTACATTTGCATATCTAGGTACTACTAGATCATAAAATGAAAATTATCTGGAGCAGCGTTTAATGAACAGACCAGAAAAGCCAGGTAGGGTTTTAAGAGTCCATAGACTACAAAGTACTAAGTTCTAAAACTCCACATACCTGAGTGGAACGTGACATCAGAATATGAGGAGTATTTCCATGCTTCTCGCTCAAAATCTCTGCTAAGGATTTCATCAGGAATAGAGTCTCGAAGGTACTCCTTCAGTGGATCATCTGTCTCTAGGAGCTGAGAGAGATGACTCCAAACAAATGAGCCCACTTAAATTGAACAAAAGAAAAGCATTTGGAAATTAGAGAAAAATCTAAAGCTCTAAACAGGGGAACCAAGTTGCCTCCAAACCACAAGTCGCATCATGAAATGAACACAATTCTGAGGCTGAACTCATAATTGCTGTAGGATACACTGGTCTGGACATAACATCCTGATAAAATTGATACACAGCTTCTAGTTGAGAGCTAGCTAGGATGCAGACACATCAGAGCACAGACAAACCTGCTTCCATGTGCCTGCATACAACCTCACAGATTGTTCCTTCTTGACAGATTTAAAAGCAGAAGATTAGTTTAGAGGAGTTCTTTGTTGAACATGATGAAACCATTTAGGAAAAAATCCCTCCTTCACCCAAATATGGGATCACATTAAACATCTCTTTGCTTTGGCAATAAAGAGCTGGCAGGATTCTGTCCTTTTATAGACCCTACAGTTTCATTTCATACTAGCCCAAACAGCTTCTCCTTCAGAAAAAACTACTTGCATAAATCAATTATTTTTGAACATCGTATAGAAGATTTTCTCCTTGGCATCATTTCTCAATACAGTTTCTCATGTCACTAGTCTGGTTCAGATCAGACAGTAATTGATCATGGGAATACAGAACCAGGGAGCAAAAATCAGAACAAACTATCAATAATCATACTTACACTAACCTTTTCCCCAATAGAATGCTACACTGTTAGCCAGATATTATACATTTGGATAAATGATTAATACTCCTCACAAAGTCCTTTTCACAGCATTCCTAACATAACATGTCCCAGTTCCCACATTTTGCTTTTTCCCTCTGTTACAGTTTCTTGATGCCATTTGTTTGTCATTAGATCCACAGATTCAAGCTGTGATCCTTAGTGGACTTTCTGTTGACCTGAAGAATCACTTCTGGTGCCTTGGCTCTTCTCAAGCCTTGATGCTAGCTGCAAGAAGCCTTAAATGTGCCAGGTATCTTAAAATTGTCTGAATAGAAATCAATAGCCCTTTCTTTGCAGTCTTCTGATTTGCCTAGTTTCTCTCTAATGCTGCCTTTAAAATACTGTGATCAATACTCAAACCATATCAAAACTGAAGTAAAATAACTGCAAAAGAGAATGGTACCAAAGACAGACCATGGTAACATGATAGCAAGTCCTCATAAAAAAATATTTGTATAATAGTAAACAAAGAGTAAATATGAAATTTATGGGCATTAAAAATGTAATTAAGAATTATAGCAGCTTGCAGTATTTTTTCTGCCATTTGCTTCTCAACAAAATGTAATCTTCAGTTATCTACCTGTATTTCTAATGCACTAAACATGTTCCATGCACCCTTTCCTCAAGAGCTCTCAGCTTATGAAATGTTGCCAGTAGAGGGAACTATTCTTATGAAGTCACCCCGTACTGACTATTGCTAAAATAACAGTATCACAATTCTGATACAAAATATGGCCATCATTCAACAGTCTTTTAAAAAGCAACCCACAAAATATTAAGACTAAATAAAAATTGATCTAGGTTGGCACCATTACACCTGTAAAGTAAATGTTACATTGAAGCATTAGGAATATGTAAGACTTCAGCAGCTGCTTGGCTAACCTTGACTGGACGTTTCTTTCAGCAAAGTCTTTTGTACTTGTTTAAATAACTCTTCATGTGGGCATTTCATTGCTACATAATAAGCAGCAATCCTTATTTCCACATCTTCACTGGTTGCTTGATACAGCTGAATTAATACAGCATTCTAAGAGAAGAAGATAAAGAAATAACCAGAACACAAACAAAAAAAAAGACAGACAATTATAACAACTCCCTAAAATACCTCACATACACACTTTCAGGTACATCTTCTTTCTGAAGGAGACAGCTGTTGCTTTATACTTGACAAAGTCACTTCATGCAATACAAATGCAAAGGTATAACATACTCTCTACATGACCCTATCCACAAATGTCCAGAACAAACTGTCATTATGACCTGAATCCTGTAACAACTAATTTATACAGGACTGTGCAACACACAGCATCACCTAACAGCACTACTGTAAACAATAGTTTTATCCACCACAGGGGAGAGTTGTTCTATTGTATTTCACACTTGTGCTACAGCTCATACACTGACACAATGACTACACTTTTGTTAACAGACTATTCAGATCATCACTCCTGGTCTCAATCAAAGGGTAGGACTGTAACAAATTTATTCTGTTCAGTACTTCCCCAGCATCAACAAATATGAGTTGTTTGGTGAACTGTCAGAAATTAAGACATTGGTGACTGATACTAGTAACATTTTTATTAGCATTTAACACTCCCAGTCCACCCACATGGTGCCACATTATGAGTTCGTTTGCTAGACAACGATGGGGTGTAAGACAACATATTGACTTCACACTTTCAACAGGTCTAAGAAGCAACACCAAGCTTCATACCACAAGCAGATTATGCCAATCCATGGTGTGATTAAATTTTTAAAAGCCATAGAAAAAAATCTTCTCCAAGTGCAAGTCTTCTTATTCTGGAGAAGGACTGCCAGCTTTGCCCAGGCTAGCACTCCTGGCTTTGCCATTCTTTATAGCATTTGAGATAAACAAGTTTTGTGTTTTCTTCTATTAAACCATTAACAAAGTGTTCTACCTATGACAGTGTATTGCCAACTACAACGAGCTTCTCACATTAATATTTAGCATTTCAGAGAATGATAGAGTGGAACAGACTACAGGAAAAATCAAGCCCTGTGGGTTTTCAGCCATAACCTACACAAAGTAAGACACACAACTGAAGTAATCTTTTCAGAAGTCATAAGCATTACCTCAGTCACTGGATGTTACCTCACCTATAGCAAAGGATACTATAGGTCCATTCATCAAGGGGGTCCTACCAACCTCTCCAACAGCAGAGGAGCTCTGCTGGAAGACACGTTTACACTTGTTCCTTATTTGCTTCCATGTTTCATAACTATTTCAGAAAGTCAGAACTCTGGGATAGTGCCAGGAAGCCTTCAGTCACCTGTTGGCAATGAATCACTTACCCTGACAGGGCAGGGAATGCGCCTGAAGGCCTGGATAGCAGCTAGACGGATTTCCATTGCATTACTTTTCAGGGAAGCACACAAGCTCAAAACAGGAGCTAGTGAAGTTGCTGCCAGTCCTGCATTTCCAATGGCTTTTAACACCAGTTGCATCTGTAAATACAAAGCAAGGTAGAATAAAAAGTTCTCCATATGTTGTCAGCTGTACATAAAATTTTATGGCATTAACATTTGCTGTGGAAAATTCTCTGTTTACAATGATCACTGATCATCTGAGGGGCTTACTGCAGCCTTTACTGTACCAGCTATGCTCTGTGTGAGGACAAGATTCATATGAATATGGACAGCTTTTCTAATGCCAAGCAGCACTTTGAAGTAAAATCTGGCTTAGACCTGTTGGAACACAAAAGCATTTTTTAAAAAACCCTTCACTGTTATGGAAAAACCGAAGTCATGGATTTGAGGTACAGTAAAAGTTTTTCAAGTACATTGCTATTTTGTACCTTTTGATCACATTTGGACCTTTTAGCAATACAACATGGACACATTAACCAATTTACAGTAGGAATTTATCAACACACACCATAATGTTACCTGATTTTCCTGTTACTGCCAGTTCCCTAGAAAAAAACACAAAATTCTAGGGAAGCCAGTACAGCTAAAATGTTCAAAAACCCTCCACAACTGTTTGGGTCAAAGACTCCATCCACTGGTGATTTGAGACATCATCCTCTGTGCATTCAGTAAAGTCATGATCAAAGACCTCTCTCAGCAATAATGCAGGCAGCACTAATTGTACATGAATTTGAGCCAACAAAGGAGTAGGAAACTTCCCTCAAGGTAGCATTTTACAGGGTAGTTATGGGGGTTCTTCCATACATCAATTTACAAAGTTTGCTTCATTAGAACACCTAAGACTTTTTCTTATTTCAATGCACAAGAACATCCATGCTTACAGGTTGTATTTGTTGGTTTACAAAATCTTACCTGCTCATCCTACCAAAGAATATTAATACACAAAGCTTGTATTCATGGGTTTCTGGAAATCCACTGAAATGCCATTTTCACCAGACAAGTTCTAGACCATAAAGGTAATAGAAAAGTAAAGAATTTTATCATATGCTTCTATATGACTGATACCTGGTTGAGTCCTTCTGAATCCTGCACAGTACAGTTTCCTCCCAGAAACTTCCCAAGAGTCCTCATCACACTCTGCACAGCAGGTAGAGCATCACAGGAGCTGTAAGCTGAACAAAACCTATGTAAGAGTGCAGTTACTCCTAAGAAGCAGCTCTGGCTGGCTCCCAGTGACTTCAGCAAAGGCTGTAAACAAGCACAAAAGAACAGTGTGTTTCAGAAGTGATTCTCAGTACTACTGTAACACACAACAGAAAATAAATGTATGAAAATATTTACACTCTAAAACACAATGTCAACAGCCCTTAAAGGATCTAAACAAAAGAGGACAACCCTGAAGAGTTAGAGTGGAAAATTCTTCCACCTTCACATGTGAACATAGGCTAGTGTCAACATG
Organism: Zapornia atra; assembly: GCA_013400835.1. Taxonomy (NCBI): domain Eukaryota; kingdom Metazoa; phylum Chordata; class Aves; order Gruiformes; family Rallidae; genus Zapornia; species Zapornia atra. The sequence continues at coordinate 5,549 of VZTU01009009.1, forward strand.
ATAGAGATCTCAGTTCTTTTCAAAAGAAATCATGCCCCATGCTTAGTGAGGAGTGTAAAATTAAATCAAAATTATTTTCCAAGACACTGAAAAGAGTAAAACCCTCACCAGTACAGTTGCTCTAAGTCCCACCAAGATACTTGGCAAAAAGCATTGACAGCTCTGCAAGTAATGGGCAGTTTACAATTCTTAGAAGGAAAATAAGATTTTCTGTCCCATACACCCGCAAATTCCAAATTTCTGTATCCTCTGAAGTGAGCCTATAACTGTTGAAAATCCCATCACTTCAACAAATGTTTGTCAGGCCCACATAAACTCATGAGGGATTATTTCATGAAGATGCTGTGAAAAACCAGCTGTTTTTTGTAATCCTGGTTGGAACCTGAACAACTGGGAGCAGCAGGCTGTGATATACTCCACAAGGGTCTCCATGGCTGATCAATGGTTCATTAGAACACAAGCCAAGCAGGCATAACATTTTATTTACTTAAAAATTCTTAAGCTTAATTTTTAATTCTTAAAATTAAGAATTTTTAATTCTTAAAATTATTTAAGCTACAAGAATATCTATGATTTCACCACCTGGAATGCTACAGCTTCACAAAACCCCACAAAATCCAACTTTAGACTCTAGGAGTATGACAGTTACACTGTATAAACACATCAGAACAACAGATCTTTAAAGGAAAAACATACTATAAAATGGAGCCAGTATTACTCTACATACAATTAACTTATTTAAGGAAAAACGTCAGAAGCTGCAGTAGCACCCCATATACAAAGCACTGAAATGTCTCCAGGTGCTAAACACAAAGCTTGTAATGGACCAAACTGGAGAATAAAGCTCTCACAGAATCATGGAATTACAAGGTTGGAAAAGACCTCTAAAGTCAAGTGCAACCGTTCCTGTCCTATACTAAACCATATCCCTAAGTACCCTGATCTACCCTTTTTTAAACACACCCAGGGTTGGTGACTCAGCCCCCCTCCCTGGGCAGCCTGTTCCACATCCCAACTCTTTCAGGGAAGAACTTTTCCCTAATGTCTGATCTGAACCTGCCCTGGCACAGCTTGAGGCCATTTCCCCTTGTCCCATCTCCTGTCACCCAGCTGAAGAGACCATCACCCAGCTCTCTGCACCCTCCCTTCAGGTAGCTGTAGGCAGTGAGAAGGTCTCCCCTCAGCCTCCTCTTCTCCAGGCTGAACAGCCCCAGGTCCCTCAGCTGCTCCNGGGCACACTGCTGGCTCATATTCAGCCTCCATTCAAAGTGGGAGAACTGCAACAGAATCATTCTCCTCACACTGACCTGACTTTGAACCTCAAAACTAATTAGCCCAAACCAGTCTCTGGAGTCCACAGGGTAGGTTACACTTTTTTTTTCTTCCTTTTTTTTTTTCCAGTCTCTAGGCTACAAATGCAAATCAATGTCCAGTGAACAAACATGACTCTGTCCTCCTTTGGAATCAAGATTAAAATTGCTAGTAGTTTCACAACCAAAATTACCTGGATATAGCTGTATAAATGCATGAAAACCACTATGGCTGTAAAACACAAACATTCAGGTTTTGCTTTGATTAGCTAGATTGATGATCAATTTAAAAAAATTTAAAAATCAACATCTACTCACAGCAAGAGATTCGATCATGCCCAAAGTGGGTTTAGGAATGAATGAAAAAGACCAGAAGAAATATTCTACTTTGTCTTCCTCAACTTCTCTGGAAGCTATAATTTCTTTCATTAAGACAACACATGCCTCTGTAGCACAAGAGGGGAGAGCATCTGTCAGTGGCTGCCTGTAACACCAGAAAAAAGTACAGCAAACATAAAATCATCTGAATACTCAAGAATCAAATAACAAACACACTGATGTTGGTCTTCTTTCAAAGTAAATAAAAGTCAACCAGCTTAGCAAATGCCAGATTCCATAGAAATCAATATTATCCTTTGGATTAGTGACCTTATGGAAATATGCCTGGCTAAGATGTGATGAAATGTATTGGTGTTCCAGGCACTGTGTGTAACCAGGCTTTTAAGAAAATATTCAGTGGCTTTCTTTGAAAATGAAGCTAAAACATATACCAAGTTTAACTTCTAAAGACTGAGGTACCTTAGAACCTTAAAGCACTGGTTTCTCAGTTAGGACATTTCACTAGTAACAAATGAAAATACTGAAACTGTGTTGACCACCTTTTACTTCCTGTGCTCTTTGAGACCCCCTCTCAGTGGAACAGTTACAGCAGCATGACAGACAATACACACTTCAGCTCTTAAGAGTCCCTCTGGAGATATTCTGTACCTGCCTCCTATACTGGTAGATAGACATTTTGCATTAAGCAGGAAGCAGTTACACTAAGCTGGGTAAAAGAAGTTGCATCAGAATTCTCCTAAAATTAATGACCTTGCCTTGAATAAAATTAATTTAAAGTTAATATAGAAAGAGGCAGAATAGTTGAGATTACTAATATTTAAGAATAGTAACATGACTATTTGTCAAAAGGTGAGAATAAACCTAAGCCAAAACAAAATTTGCTCCTCTTACATTAATTAAAGTTTAAGATATTGTTACAAACATAAGAACTGATGTTAGATGAATTTCAAATAGGCTGATGACATTTTGGACTGAAATCAAGTCAAAATCTTGTACTTCTTTTATACTTTTTAGAGCATCATTTTTGAAGGGAGAAAAAAAAATTAATTTTAATAATACTAGATTAGTATTTCTCAAAGTCTCAAACCATTGGATCAGAAATATTCCTAACTGCAGAGTAGTGGGGGCTTTGATCTTTAAAGCTGTGGTTCAACAATTGGTATAAAACATCCTGAGATCAGGCTATTGTGGAAAGATGCCACTCCAACACGTCCATACTCCAAGCTTAACACTTGTCTCCTCTCCCCCATGAGCACTGAGAGCACTGAAGGTACAGATCTAGGCAACCTTCTTCCTAACAAATGGCACTAGACATTTAAATTGGCAGCACTGATTTCCATCTAAGCCATGATTCAAGTTTCCTGTTCATATTGTGCCTGAAACAGGAAGTCTGTGTGTGGGAATAGGCATGGAACAGGAAAGTCTATTATGAACACAAAAATAATTCAGTTAAGGAAAGAATATCACCCTCTGTCCCATAAACAAGATCTGCAATATTGCTTTACTTTCTTTTAAATTATTCTTTTAAAGTGCTCCAAATTTTAATCCAACATTTGGGCATGATTTTAAAACTTTAATCTATTTTCAATATTTACAACACCTATCTTTCTATTTTTTAAAGCAATTAGCAAAGGGGCCTTACCAGTCATCTCTGCATTTAAATGAAGATCTTTGCCATAGTGCTTTTAAGGCCTCAAGAGAAAGATGTCGAAGCTCAAACACAAGAGTCATGAAAAGCTCTGCAGTCTGTAAGAGAGCACAACAACAAATGTAATATTACAGCTATGCAGAGCCAGCTCCAAAGAACAGAGCACAACAAGAGACCTTGGGTTATACCAGCATTGCTGTTAATTTACAAAATAATATGAGAGTTAAACCTCCCCTCTTCCCTGTGCCCATATATTCCTTCCCTTCCTTGTTTCTCTTCTGGCTGGAAACTCAAAAGGAGATGGGCTTTCACTTAGGATGCCAGTCAGTCCCTCAAGCAACAGTGCTCAGTGACTACCATGCACACCACTAGCATACAAATAAATAATCATCCAAAATGCAGTACTGCAGTTATAAACCAGAAGAGATGGTGAAAATCTCAGTGTTTGTACAGCAAGATCCTGTTTTATGACCAGAACTGCTGACACAGCTTCAACACAAAACAAAACAAGAGCCATGCTAACTTTCTATTAGCCTTAAGTTTACCAAAAAGACCATTTAACTGACATTTGGACAAGGCCTAAAAGTTTTGCTGGAGTACCTCTAGTACTGAGTGAAAATCTCCCACCTTACTGGGATAATGTCCAAGCATAGCTGCTCTTACCTCTGCAGCCAGCACAGGATTAGTTAACACTGAATAGAACAGACTATTTCAGTTGGAAGGGATCAACAATGATCATGTAGTCCAATTGCCTGACCAACCCAGGGCTGACCAAAAGTTAAAGCATATTACTAGGGGCATTGTCCAAATGCCTCATAAATACTGATCTGTGCTCAGGCTATGGGACTGCAGGAGCAAAGAGCTGTTCTCCCTGGCCAAGCCGAATTGCTGCAACATACAGCAGCTCTTCTGGCTGGCTATGAGCCAGCAGTGTGCACTGGTGGCTAAGAGAGCCAATGGGATCCTGCGATGCATCAGGAAGAGTGTGTCCAACAGGTCGAAGGAGGTGATCCTCCCCCTCTACTCTGCCTTGGTCAGGCCCCACCTGGAGTACTGTGTCCAGTTCTGGGCTCCCTGGGATAAAAAAGACAGGGACCTCATGGAGAGAGTCCAGAGAAGGGCTACGAAGATAATTAGGGGCCTGGAACATCTCCCCTATGAGGACAGGCTGAGTGAGCTGGGACTGTTTAGTCTGGAGAAAAGAAGACTTAGGGGGGACCTAATTAGTGTTTATAAATATCTGAGGCATGGGATGCAGGGGGAATTGGCCAGCCCCTTTTCAGTGTTCTGTGGGGACAGGACAAGGGGCAATGGCTGTAAACTGGAGCACAGGAAGTTCCACACCAACATGGGGAAGAACTTTTCCCCAGTGAGGGTGACAGAGCACTGGAATAGGCTGCCCAGGGAGGTGGTGGAGTCTCCTTCTCTGGAGATATTCAAGTCTCATCTGGACGCCTGTCTGTGCAATATGAGATAGAAGCCTGCTTTGGCAGGAGGGTTGGACCTGATGATCTCTCGAGGTCCCTTCCAACCCTTATGAGTCTGTGATTCTGTGATTCTTCTACCTGCAGTACACTCTTTTCAGTGTAAACAAACTCTAGACCTTCATTCACAGGCTGCCCCTCCTTGATTCTGAGCAAAACAGAAGAAACTGCTTTAGGGTTACTTTATTAAAACCCCCTAAGTATTTCAATCTAGTTGTACAGCTGAAGCTGAATAGTTCTCTTTGAGAATTTATCTGCCTGTGCATGGCTGAAAGAAATCAAGCACAATTCAGAGATGACCAACACTCTTCTGTTAAGTGAAGTAACTATCTGTACTAGACTTTACATTAAATGCCCTCACACTCTTCCTCCACACTGAATTTATCTGGCAGTATCAGTTTCTTATTAGCTGAAACAAGTATTTTTCAGAAACCACTTTCCCAAGGTACTTTTGGATGTGTATTACATTGCCAGCAATAAATTTTGTTTTCTAAAATGTGATGCTGGAAATCAAATTAATGAAATATTAAATTGAACTGAACACATCAAGAAGACAGAAGCCTTTCTATTTTTATGTAATATAAAATTTCAGTGTCATCCTGACTCAAACCAGACTCTGTATTACCTACCCAGTCTGTCTCCTACTAAGAAAGGAGGGTATTTTCTCCTTTCAGATCATTTTCATTTGCACATACACTACTAATCACATTATTTTGGCCTCAGTACAGCTTTTGTACAATGGTATTTTAAAGGCTAAGTCTAATGTAGATGTGTTCCTCTGAGGCCTGATCCAAAGTTCAAGAAGGGAGCTAGGTCTCATTTCTTGAAAAATTGGCACTCTTAAATCCAGTAGCTTTTATGGTCATTTTAACCTAGCTTTATTAAGTACAAGTTCAATCACAGCCCATGTCATATAGATTTGCTTCAGTTCTTCATTCACTTCCGGCATGAAAGGCGTAGAAGGAATACTGCTATAAGTCCAAAGAAAACATTTTCCTTCAGCTAAAAGTCATGCAAACAAGGTCTAATTCAACTAAGTGACATTTACAAAGACCTACTGTGACTTCCTGACCTTCCTTCCAGGAGCTGCTTCCAAAAGCTATGAAAATTTGCAATAACCCAGTGCCAATATTTTATTTTAATTGAAGGCTGCCAAGGCATTTTCAGTAAAAAGCAGCTGTCTTTCAGTAAGAAGATGGAACAATTTCTTACTGTGTTGTTTGACAGACTGAGGGAATAACTTTTCAGATCCAATACAAACATCATTTATGTTTTTGTTCTTTTGGAACAATATCAGTAATATATTAATTTCATCAGATTGCAATTTATTCTCATAAATAAAGCCCTACCTAGGTAGTAATTCCAATAACATTTATCATTTCATATTTAAAATTCAGTTAGATCTACATGCACTCCATCCCATCCATACCTTTAAGGTCTATTTTTAAAAGAAATTACCAAAGTCCAAATCCTGTGGAGCTAGTGAAACAGACTACATTTCATGGTGTATAAAAATATTCAGAGAACTATAATGAATGAATTTCTTCAAAAGCATTTGTAAAACATAGGCCTTATATGCATTTTTACACATACAATTATACTCTGGGCAGCATGATTGCAGGAACTGGGGAGCCTCACTGATCCTCATCACAAGGAGCTGTGTGTGCAACTGCTGCTGAGCTCAGGTGAACCATCAGCTGGAGACCACAGCACAATTCAAGATAAAGTTTCCAGACTAGATATATTTCCAGATGATACAATTTTAGACTATAGACTGACGTTATTCTGCTTCATACTTGCTGACTAGACGAGCTCCTGCCTAACTCAGTGCAACATTTTGCAGAGAAACAGCCACTTCTACTCCTAACAACAAAGCTTCAGAATGAACTGTCTGGTCAGGTGGGTATTTTTTATATTTTTTAAGGTATGTTTTATTGAAATGAAGCAGTCAGGTAAACAATAATTGTAAATTCCTCTATTTGTAATATTGCAATAACTAACTTCACGCAAATATGGCTCCTATATCCACCTGTAAATGAAAGTTAAGGAAGCCTGGCTTTAATTCTACATAATAAAAGCTTGCTTTTCCTTCTATCTGTTGACTTATTTAAAAAAAAATCCTCTGAAAGCATAAACATGGTATAGTTTAGACTAGAAGGTAAAGTAGTAAAATGTTTCCCAATAAAAGTGTTTCTATTTATGAGATATACAACCACCCTTTGAAAGCTTGACACCTTATTTGCTGCCAAGTCCATGTAATCACAGGGGTGGTTGCTTTGAAAATGTGTTCAAAGAACATCTTTGGTTTTGCCTACTAATTTATGTTCTCAATGAAAGCCTGAGGCCTTCTTTCCAGTAAATTTAGAGTATTTCTTTGGAAGTACAGATCTATCTTTAACACTCTCCAAGTCACAGCAGACAAACATTTGTGTTCCTGGTAACACTGTCATTATTATTGTCATACAGAAAAAGAGCAGTCACATTTCAAACAGCAGGAATTATAGCATCTTAATTAATCTTGATAATCAGAAAACCTTCCTTACCTGGGAAATAGTCTCCCTACAACCACAAATTGGGAGCAGGCAATTCCTACCACCCAACTAGGTAATAACTAGCAATCAGAATGCCTTTTGGGTCACTGGGGTACAGGAGTTGGGCAGGGTGAATCTGACAAACTCACACCCATACTGCTTAATGCATACACAGCCCCATTCACTAGAGCTACTAACCCAGTATGAAAGTCCAGACAGCCAAATGTAAATGCAGGCCTTAGCAGCAGCTGTGTGACAGGCTATATTCAAGCCTCTCTCAAGCCTGGGTCCCTTCTCCCCATCCTATTGACCATTCTTTGTCAGTATGCAGCTTGTTCACTTAATGGTCCATTAGCTGATCTACATCCACATTGAAATTCAATCTTGTATCATAATAGCATTAAAAAATTAAACAACAACTTTGCTTCCCTGGCAAGGACAGTCTCCACCCCCATTTTCTCAACCCTTCACTGTTTTCCCTGGAGCTGGGGATTTTCCTTTCTATTTATTCCTGGTTTTGTGTCCTGAAAGAAATGCATAATTTTACCTCATTCAGAGTCAAACAATAAGGGGACAAACAAGCTATACATGCATAACAGCAGAGCTGTCTCCCAAGAAACACTGTGGGCATTCCCATAACGTCTTTCCTGGCCCAAAGGATGTTTTATTGGCTGGAATGAGGGATAATAAAGATTCCCTTTGAAATGTCTTGTCACACAGAAGGAACACCCTGAAACAGTGAAAATGGCTGACAACAAATTGAACCCTGTGCTGGGACAGGGATATGATGAATAATTCACTTCTTTTTTAGGCAGTGACACAGACAGCAAGCACTGTGCTAATCTTAGTTAATTCACAAAACTAATTTCCCACACATGAAGCCAGCAGGCCTCTTTGGAGACAGAAATGACATCCCACTGTTACTGGGAAAAATATCATCTACCATTCTCTCAAAGACACTGAATTATGGGTGTCCAAAGAAGGCAGTACCTAGAGAAAGTTTCTGAGGTCCACTGCTGTAATTTCTTTTTTTCAACATTCTACAAGCAGTATTTAGATTCTCTAGTCTGTTCCTAAATGCCATTGCATACTGTTATAATGACAGCCACAATTAAGAATTGTGCCCAAAGAGCCTACTTTTATTCTACACTAGCAAAAACTCTTATGCTTATGGCTCTGCTAGCTCTCTGTAACCCAAATCTCCCTAGCACGCAGCTAAAAAAGATAGCAGAACTGCTTAGAACTCAAAGTGAAAAACCTATCCCATATCCCACCACCCAGAAAGGCCACCTGCTACTTTCCCCTCAGCCCTGTGCTGAGGTCTTTGTCAGGCTCTGATACCAGGTCAGACTCTGATCACCATTTAATAGGCTGGGAGTAACTGCTAGGGTTGTAATTTATCACAGCTGACTGATGGCCATTTCAGTTGTCCTGACTGTGTTCCTTCTCCAGCCTATGCCTTTGCCTTACATCTCATGCCACATTACCCAAACACCAATTTGTGCTCATTAATCACATCTAAAGCTAAGAGAAAAGTGAATAGACACAGTATATTAATTTCTAAACAGGCAATGCTGGCTTGCAGAGCTCTAACACAGCAGTGTGCTCTTTTACAGTCCCCATAAAGCCTGTACTCCATCTCCCAGTACCGGTGACCCCTCAAGGGAAGAGACAGGCAGAGCTTTTGTTCTTTAACATGGGATTTAACCCAGGCAAAGGAAGGTGAAGTGCCTTCTTGTAAACTAGGTCTGATGCTTTTTGTTCATGTCACTTGTACCTATATGCATTTATGGGACAGATTACAACCCCACTGCACAAGAAATAACCTTGCTCCAAAGAATAAGACAAGAACACAGAAGAACAGGGGATATACTAGGAATGATGTTACTTCACTCATCAAGGGCAAATTCATGGAGTCACCAACGCCTGGTTCATTGCTTTCCCCATTAGATGACACTTGCTTTCTAGTAATAGTCTGACCATGAATGATTTCAACAAGAAGTGTGTTCTTTTGTTTTCAAATTTACCTTTTTTTCACCTTGTTCCATTTAGAACTTCATTACTAGCAAGATGCACCCTATCTAAAGCATAACAGGATATGAAGTGCACGCTTTAGATCACTGCCCTCACTTCATCTCAGGTCAGCAACAACTAAACTGACTTCTCTATTGTGTGTGACAGGTGTTCTTGAAAACATCTGAGTTTCACAGAAAACAGGGATCTTCATTTTAAAGCCAGTGACAAATACTAACTGATCCAGCTGCTGCCAGTATAAACAGAAACTACATGGCCTGAGCAGGCTAAGGAGATGGGCAGACCCTCTCCTAAATTGATGGTCATCAGAGAAAAAAAATTAAGCCACTGCATGTTCCACATAACCAGAACATTCCACTCTATCTTAGCAACAAAATGGTTTAGGTGAGCAGAGATTCCCTCTCGACCCAAGCAGCATTCCCAGAAAACATGATGGTTAATTCTAGAATTCATCAGAAGCACACAAAACCAACCAGCCAAGATCCAGAGGCAAGAGTTTGATGTACCAACTGTTTTGAGGGGATGAGGCAACAGAAAAGGACCACAGCATTCCAATAAACACGGAAACAGCTGCACTACCAGGGGCAGTAACAAGCACTAAAGCTGAAGAAAAGCTTAAGCAACAATTAAGACATCAAAACCTTCAGTGATAACCCAAACCAGACACATGTTTTTTCCAGACCATTTTCCTTCAGTTTAATTTAGAAACCTGTTCAAAATTGCTTTTGCCCAATATTCAGGGTCCGTATCATGTTTTGACTCTTCAGTTTGATTTATTGTTTATACAGGAAAATGGCATTTCAAAGCATTTATCTTTCTATACTTCCACATAAAAAATTCCTATACTTCCACATTACAAAATTAAAAGGTATCAGTATTTCAAAACTGCTGCTGTCCTAGTCACCTCTTACCTGTGCAGGAGACCACAAAGGTCCTTACAAGGAAAAAGAGGTTATGTGTAAAAGCTTACCTCAGAACTCGAACTATGTGCTAAGCAAAGCTTCCACACCAGTTCAGTCACTTCCTCTCCAGTGACTCCCTTCTCAGTTTGTTCCCTTTCATAGAGCATACTGGTCACATATAGATCCTCAGAGTCAACTGGAAAGGCATAAGGAAAAATCAGAGACATGGTGGTTGCTGGCCATTTGCTATGGTTAACCCTAAATCTGAGGGAAAGGCTCTCTCTCAGCCTTCATTTCTACATGTAAGAATCTCTCTAGTCTCAGTAAATCCAAGGAATGAACATGAATGCTTGCAGTCAGGTTAAATTTAAGAATACAACAGCATAAAGGCCTAAAGATAAGTGTCACCTAAAAGAGTCAGAAACAAGACAAGAAACACTTTAAAAAGTCCCACTCTGTCCATATGCGACTTACAGTGGCCCTGCTACTGTACATTCATCACTCTTCCCATTTTTACCTAATCACTCACTTCTTCCAAACACTCAACAGGTGATCTAAATGACAAGAAAAAGAAATGTCTTGGCTCTTAACCTCTTCCTGGAGAAGATTCTTGTCATCTTATGTTGGCATCATTATAAACAAAAAGTGTCCTGGAAATCTGGATTTTCCTTTTTAAAAAAGCCACTGTTTAGTAGACAAAAAAATAATATAAAATGTTTCCCAACATTTAGAGCTCAATTTAAAAATCTTTCCTCAGGGAAGCCCTCCACTGACTTCAGTAAAATCAATCACCTAAGGAGAAGCACACCAAGTAGGAGCAAAAATTGAAACAGTTCTCAGACACAGCATATCCTTCATTCCCCCAGGGCTTGCAATTATTTAGGCTCCATTTGTACATAAACTAGGGACTGTCCACAGACACAGGAAGGCTGATGCTCTCCATACAAGGGGGCTAGGTATGTATCTAGGTAAAAAAATGGTTGGCCATTAAGGAAATCTATAACTTTTGGAGACCCATCCAGTTTCCTATTATAGCAGGCCCAAACTCCCAAAGGAAGGACAGCTCTCAGTAGCCCAGCCTGTAAAAACATCCACTTTCACATAGTGTAATATATGAAGGAAAACATCAGGTGCAACAAGTTCTCACAAGCAAGGCACAGTCCCAGGATTTTTCTAGGAAATCCATTTATTTTAGCAGAAACATCATGTTACCTTTCTTGTACAGAGTCTCTGCTTCCACTTGAAAGAGTTTCAGTGAGGACTGTGTCTGTGTCTTGGCCCCGCTGCCCTTCTGAGAGAACAGCGTAACAAGGTTGGACTCGGTACATTTGGCCTCCACCACTACTCCATCCTTAATGTTCTGAACACATTCCAGTTTGGAGGACAGGATCTGCTGCTCTGACTGAGAAGAAGAGATACTTCAGGTAAAATCTTGATGACCTACGTCAGCCTGCCCATTCCTTTCTCTCCCAACTTCATGGAGGATTCCAGTCCTGTGATACCACGTGTAGCCTTTTGGACAGACCTGTGACAGCCCACAGCCTGTGGAGGATGATATGCTCTTTATTTTCAGTATTTTTTTTTCATCACTGAAATGCAACTGCTGCTAACTTTCAGTGTCAAATGGTCTCAATTAATTTCACTTCACAACACATCAGTGCTAAGCAGATCCTTTTGGTCAGCAGAGTTGAGAAACGCAAAAGGCTGGTAAATTATGATTAGTTAGTACAAGAAACAAGTAATATTCACCTAATAAAAATGGCACAGTATAAAAAACATTGACCGAATTTGCCATGAACAGTGGAAAGCTGGAAGTGTAGCTTTTAGGAAAGTTTCTAGCTTTTCAAAGTTTTCTGGAAGTAACTTTCTTTGCACAATGTATTTTTTTAATCTACATCTATTCTTCTCTTTCACACTCTACTTGCAGTTTACCACTATAATATATTCTAATGGCAGAGTTTAATCCACCTGCCTAATAACTTCTTGCATTTGTATTATAATGCTCATTTAAATCAAATTAAATGCTCATTTAATGCAAATTAAAACATTACAGGGACAAAATCATATTCAGTATTTCTTTGCTAAGAATTCAAGTTTGGGCACACACATGCTAACATAACTGAGCATAAATGACTATTTTAAAATGCTTTCATTTACATTATGAAAAATATTGCCACTTTCCCTCTCACAGGAGTGTCTGACATGAATTGCAAACCTGGAACTGAGACTCTTCAAATTTAAAGGCTCTGTGGAAGAAACATTGTGATTTTGCCCTGGTCAGGCCCCACCTGGAGTATTGTGTCCAGTTCTGGGCTCCCTGGTGTAAAAAGGACAGGGATCTCCTGGAGAGAGTCCAAAGAAGGGCTATGAGGATGATTAAGGGCCTGGAGCATCTCCCCCATGAGGAGAGGCTGAATAAGCTGGGACTGTTCAGTCTAGAGAAAAGACTAAGGGGGGACCTAATTGGTGTTTATAATTATCTTAAATATGGGATGCAGGGGGAATTAGCCAGCCCCTTTTCAGTGGTTTGTGGAGACAGGACAAGGGGCAATGGCTGTAAATTGGAGCACAGTAAGTTCTGCACCAACATGGGGAAGAACTTTTTCACAGTGAGGGTGACAGAGCACTGGAATAGGCTGCCCAGGGAGGTGGTGGAGTCTCCTTCTCTGGAGATATTCAAGTCTCGTCTGGACGCCTGTCTGTGTAATATGAGATAGGGAGCCTGCTTTGGCAGGGGGGGTGGACCCCATGATCTCTTGAGGGCCCTTCCAACCCTACGATTCTGTGATTGCCCAACACTTACCGACATATGAGGAAGAGCAACAGACTGCACAGAAGTAAACCCAGAATACCGGTGAGAGCAGAGGTTTAAGTCCCTTGTCTTGACAAGATTAGGACCTTTTCGCTGATACCTGGTTGGGCATATTCCCAGAACATCCACCTAGCAACAAATGTACAATGTTGAATTGCAGATGCACACATTCAATACAGGCAGGTATTATAGACTATTACAAATAATTTTAATAATAGTTGCTATGGGATAACAATGCGACACAGACCTAAATTCTCCCTCCAGGACACTGGCTTTGCCACAGAAGCCATGGAAAAGCAAATAGTTATAAAGACCTTGGTCAAAGTTTGTAATAGCCAGGGTTTGTTGATTTGTTTAACTTCACACTGATAATCTGAATCAGATCATTTACAGATGTATGCTTTTTAACTTAAGATTTCATGGGTTTGCAGGGGAGCAATAATTCAGGAGAGCATGTCTACTCAGAAGAAACAACAATATATGGATGTCCCAAGCCTTATTGCAGAATACCTATTTGAGTACTGATACGTAGCAATAGCACAAGAACAAGGCAGTGCACATCATGCTGCAGTTCAATTTAGAGAGTGCTCTTCACAACTGGAGTGCAGCCACTGAGATTTCTCAGCTGCACTCGTGAAAACGCACAGGGAACAGTGGGGAGCTCTGGACTATTTCAGTGTAACAGCAGAACTTGAACTTAAGCATTCAGACAAAAATTTGCAAAGATCTCTTAGCAGTCTGATCTTAAAGCCTCCTGAAATTAATGAAAAAAGTCATGATGAGTAACCATGAATAATGAAGGTTGTATTTTCCCCAGAGAGCAGGTAAAGCACAATCCCTAGTGTTACAGCTCCTCAGGGAACACTGCAATATACAGCTTCTCCTCAGATAGCAAGGTAGTAGATTCCAACCCTGAACAAGAATGCAAATTAGAAATAATTTTATAAAAGCAATCAGACAACCACCACTGACCAGTCACTAAGCAGCAAAAACTGTTAGTTATTTAAAAAAGGAATAGACTTTACATACACAATGGCTAACAGCCACCCCGGAGCGTTACTCTAGCAGTGGTCTCACCTCTTCAACGACTGCACTAGCCGTGGATGCTTGTGATGTCTGCAGGACACTGAGAATGCCTCGCTTTATGTTCAGTGCCCAGGTCTGTTCACTCCTCACAGGACAGAGCTTCAGAATTTTCCCATCATGGAAAGAAAAACGCAGAGGATGCTGTTCTAGTATTTCCCTGCAATAAATTAGGTTATAGTGTCTTCCTTCAAACAGCAGCTGCAAGTCAGTTTATTAGATTAGAGTTAGATTTTCTGAACAGAGCTGTTCCTCTACAAAGGATCTGTCTTATTTCATATCCCCATTCATTACAGTAAGCCTCTGTTCTTCATTAATTCTCCCTGACTCTAACAGCCCTTAAAAAAACCCACAAAACAACCCAAAACCTATCAAGATACCAACACCTGGCAAATTCTTTATAAGTAATTACACATAACGGCAACAATTCTTGTTTAATATAGGAGAGAAATACCATTCAGGTTCCCCTCTAAATGGGGAAAAATAAGCCATCCAAAGAAGGAATTCTGCAGTAGCCTGATGGTCAACTCCCATACAGGGAGATACTCAGTTCACCTCTATATTAACTGTGGAACTAACTGTTTGGCTAATCAACTGGGTCACAAAGACAATGTTAAAAGAAAAACTGTTAATGTATGAACACCTGGGAAAAGTCTCTCCAGAAGAAGAGACTGTGCACATGGAATAAGGTTTTCTGAACTCCTAGGCAACTGTGGTTGCTATGTGTGGAAATTACATGCATGTTCAGAAGACAAGCTAGACCAGTGTATATTCACAATAGGCTGAGGCAGATGCTAATAAGGTTCACTCATCTGAATAATTATTTCAAAGGGCCACGTTTCACCGAATGCTTTCTTTGCTACCTCTATTTTTTGGCTTCTCTGCAAAGAGCAAGATACAACTGCTCCTACCCCAGTGGAAATCCTAGAAATAACTTCACAGAAGACGTGTCTATACCCTGATTTACACTCTGATGATACCACTACCAGTACTGTGGAAGACAAAGCTCTTCCTGGTGAATATAAAAAGCAATGCATTTACTTGAAACTTGCACTTTTTGACCCTTTGGATTGAGTCAATTATCTTCAGTTCTCAATGTTGTTTAAAGGCTGAGAATCCAAGTGGCAGGACAAAGAGGAAGATTATAAGGCTGAGTTTAATCAGACAACAGAACTGCTTTTTTCTGAGGACACAAAAAGCATCAGTTCTCTGGGAAAATACCAGACCTCCACAGTTTGAAGAGACCTTTTTGTAAGGCATCTTCGCCAGAGCCTACACCTTTGCAAATCATAGGGAAAGACACTGATGTATTTTATGAATGAGCTACTGAAAACAAAAACATAAAAGGAAGAAAATGACATAAAGACAAATAAATACAATTTAAATATCCTGGAAGAAAACCCCCAATGTTTTACATTGTGGAAATCCTCCAAACCAAGAACGTCTGAAATATACTTCAAAACTCAAAAGTCTATAGAAGTAGCAACTCAGAGAACTACTGAGCAATCCATACACACAGCAGTGTAGAGTGTAGGCAGCTAGAGGCCTGATAATTTGTACCCAGAATAGCTTCAAAAATACAACTTAGACCAGATTACAAGTTTTTCTACCTTAGATTGTCCATTTCCTTCAGAGGCTCCTCTCTGGATGAAAGACTTTTCTTAATTTGTACATCTTGCATCTAGAAGCAAAGGTTATAGGTCAAAAAATATCATTGTCAAGAGGAACTTGTGGACTTTGTCAAATAAGGATATCTGCACAGAATATCATAGACTATGAAAAACAGCTCTGTGTTGCGAGCATTATGATCACAATAGCCACATCTTCAGGTTGCATATCTGAGAAGGTTTCCTGAAATTTCTTCTACAAGGAAGTTTAACTGACCATTAAATACATTTTTACAGCACTATTATATCCTTTCATTTTTAAGCCAGAAGCAATCACCTAGTCTCGGGTAAAGCAGGAGCCTGAATAAACATTAAGTCTTTTCTACTCCAGTTGAGAAGCAAAATGACTATGCGTCTCAGTTGACTCTTGAGACTGTAGCTGGTCAAGTTCTCAGTATTCAGTAGCCTTCTCACAGTTTACTTTTACTGAATTCAGAGCAGAAAATGCATATTTAAGTTCATTATATGTGGAATTTCATCAAGTACTGGCTTTATGAAAGCCAAATAATTTGGCTGGTTGTGATAGGGAAGGACTCTTCTCAAATGGTAGATTAAAAATGGTGCATCTCTGCCCCATTTTAAGTTCAGCACAGACAGCAACTATTTTTTTTCTTAATATCTTCTTTTTTTTTTTTTTTTAAGACAAAGCATTCACCTACAATTGTTTTGCATATCTTAGGAAGCCTCAAATTATGATAGAGAGCTTGAAGTTAAGGAATCTGGACACTGATATTGTGAGGCAGAAGAGAGTAATTCAATCTGAAGACAGCATCCAAATTATCATTTTTCATGTAAAATCAAAGGGCCACTAGACAGTTAATTTTATCCATACAGCCATGGTAGGACTGGGATAAGTATCCTATTCTTCCTTGCCCTCATGTATATGTGTATAGAGTACACGTTGGCCCCCTGCAGAGCTCATGAATTACCCCTCTGTTAACCTGAAAGAAAAACACGGCAGATGAGAGAGGTTTATTTTCCGAGGTTCCCCTGCTAAAGCACTGGAGCTGTCAAACTGGCTGAGGGGCTGGTCCCACCCCAGGAAGAGGTCTGTAACTTGAAACGAGTGGGTTGCTCTTGTCACTGAGAGAGGGATCTCCTGTTGAGATCAATAGAGTGCTACAAGACTGAATTTTACACTGTGCTGGGAATGGCATCAATCCAGCACATCCCACAAATTTCTCAAGCCCTCCTTAAAGAGCTTGCTATTTTTAAATTACTGCTACAGGTATGAAAGTGCTTAAAAATAAACCAGGTTCCTTTCAAAGGGACTAGCTTCACCTCCAGTTCTGCACTTCCTATCATACTTCTTCACCCATATGACAGTGCAACTTTCATGCCACTCAGGAAAGAAAACAGTAATTTGTTTAATCTGCCCTTTAAAAATGGCAAATACCTAATTTGAAGCAGTGTCACATCAAAGCAACTCTGAAGCTCTAGTTATGAGATCCAGAATTGAACTGGCTTTTAATTACAAGAGAAACAAATGTTTTAACTGTAGCAGGAATCCCAAAGAAAGATACATTTCCACATTTGCTCATCCCAATCACTCAAATGATTATGACAATACTCACTTGCAAAACCATCTTGCAATTCCCCAATACTTCAATGATCACTGTGCTCTCCAGAGAGATGCCACTGCTTTTGTAAGTGCTTCCTGACAGGAACGTGCTGGTGACTGCTGAATACCTGTAGCTGTATCTAGCTCTGTTGGGGAAGTACGATGCAGATGCACCATGTCCTTGGAAACAAACAATAAAAATCTTGGTTTAGTCCATTAGGCTTCCCCCTCCCCCTGTTATTTTCCTGCCTTTTAAAAGTTTGGTCACTGAAGTCTGCTGAACAAGGGGCTGGATGTTCAGAACGTTCCCTTCCCATTTGGACTTAAAATTGAAAGAACTGGGTTTCTGAAAGCACCCTGCATGCTAGCAATAGGTCCTGTATGGAAGGTGGAAAGAATTCCCCTCTTTCCTATACACATAACCTCACAACTTCCATAGTGGCAGGAATCTAATTTGCAAGAGCAGAAAAGGAATGCAATGAATTTATAGCATGATGCTCTTTTCGCACCTTTCAGAGAGCATCAATGCAGGACCTTTGCAACAGCAAGAGAAGAAAGATCTGTTGATGCATTCAGTGCTTGTCATGCCCATGGTGCCTCTCTCTTCCCTCAGATGAAGATGACAACATCTAGGAAAAATTACTACTGTGGCTCCCATAACTGAGAGATGCTTTTTCTCTGTGGCACTGCAACACTCAAGAACTTTCAATGACAAAGCCACACAGTGATGAATACTGAACAGATTAAGGGTCTCTGAGCTGCGCTGTCTGAGTAGGGCACTAAGAGGCCGGGGCAGGATCTCCATGGGAGCCAAGCATCCATGTGCTCCCCTCGCTGTTGCACTGAAAAGCACTTTTGCACATTTAAGTACCTGCTGGCAACAAAAATGAGAAGCATAAGTTACAAACTACACCTCAAGCCATTCAACCAAACCTTTCCAGGCCATTTCAATATTCCATCTTCCCATTGGTTCCTCTTTTCCCATTGGTTCCTCCTTTAACCTGCTTACTGATCCTTCAGGATGAAAGGAGCTAACACTAGGTACTGGTAAAATGATACTTGTAAATGGCTGGGTTTTGTCTTGCACTGGTTTCATAGTTTGCTTAGCCCTCATGTCTTTAAGTTTTCTGAGTTCACAGAATGCAAATTTAAGGCAAGTCTGGGCCTGGTAAAGCTTAGTGGAACTTCTCTGATACTTCTACAAATGCCAAGCAGACATAAGTACCATTTTTCCAAGAACACAATACCCCTGCTGAAGGGGATGTTTTCAAATCCCTCCTTCCTTATGGCAACCTGAATAGAGTCTTGTTTTACTCACCTACACACTCTGCAAAACAGGAAGCTTCAGAACTCTCTGAGGATCCTGCAATGACAGGTAAGATAATAGAAAAGCACTAAAAATTCATGTGCAGCTCAGGACAGCCCTGCTGCTTTTCCATTACTATAAGGTAAGTGAAACCAAAGCATGGCCCTCAAAAAAAAAAAATCCATGAGAGTTTTGCTGCCAAGTATCCAGGGACAGGACTTTGGTCTTGCCCCTTTCCACACATCTATATACCCTATAAGCACGCTTGCAGAGAAAGAAATGCACATTTTATGCACTGTTCTTCCTCATATCCAGAGGCTTTTAACTTTATTGCAGTTAGGGAAAATTTCTACTCAGCTAAGATTTTCATTGCACATGGCCATTCAAGAAATCACTCAAAGTATCATTTTAAGTATTATTTGAAGCAGAACAAGAGCAAGCTTTGCTGCCCAGGGCAAACTTTTCCAGCATGAAAATTATGAGGAACACTTAAAACATCACAACTCAAAGGGGGCAGTTGGTTAAGACATCCTTTAACACTGGGAGCCTGTTCTCCACCACGACTTTCATTCAGACTGTGCCTGAGATG
The DNA here is from genome assembly GCA_013400835.1 of Zapornia atra. NCBI lineage: Eukaryota > Metazoa > Chordata > Aves > Gruiformes > Rallidae > Zapornia > Zapornia atra. The sequence continues at coordinate 24,815 of VZTU01009009.1, forward strand.
GCAGCAAATTCAAAGGAACACATACACACAGATGGAACTGCTTCAGATTCACACTGGCATGAACAGGGAAACAGTTGGGGCTGCTATGTACAGAGAATATGAAGAACTAATTGAACTCCTTCCCTTCACTCTGTGCACACACATCTGCCCAGTAAATTAATAAGGCTCTAACTCCCTGATGCTGAATGACCTTAAATAAGCCTGGCAAAGTTACACTTATCAGATATTGCAAGCACTGCTAAACAACATAAAAGTCCACGATGAACTAACCTGAAGAAAAATTCTGTTTTCACAGTGAAATTTTTGTCATGCCTCTACAAGCACGATGACTGGGTGCTCAAAGCACACTGATATAAACCATGCTTCAGCAACCCAAGCAAAATCACTGCAGATTGCTTTCACCCTTTTCACAAATACACAGGTACTATGTTGAAGATCAGCCTATTGGTGCCAATCTCCTGAGAACTTCTGTGATAAACTTCTGAAAGAGGAGTCCCATGACGGACACATGTGACATGCACATTCCAAGACCCGACCCTACACTGCTAACTCCCCCCAGCATTCAGTAAGTTACCCCAAGTCCTAGGTACTGAGAGGAACCTGGCAGAATCAGTCACATCCCAGATGCTCATATGCACTGCAGTGATACATGAGGAACAACCAAAAGCAAGTAAGTGATCCTGACACACTTCAATATATGGTGCTTGGATGTACCACAGTGAAAGAAAATGCTACATTATTAATAAATCATTTATTATGTTATTTAATGTGTATTAAAAGCATTCAGCCCTAACTTGTTATTACTGATAAATCTTTTTTAAAAGTAACTCCCACTGTAAGTCCAATAGTACATTGAATCACCCCCAATGTCTATGCATTACTAAATGCTAATGAACCACCCTGTTAAGCTATAACAAGCATTCCTGTGTTGCTCAGCTTTGTCTCCTACTGGAGACAGAAGTTAAAAGAGCCTCTTTATTCTGGTTCCATGCTTTTGGATGTTTTATACATGTTATGTGCCTAAAGGAAATGTTCTTACCAACTACATTTAAAAATCCACATTTATATTATTTATTGAAACCATATTTTCATATAATTAATATAACTTCATATTCTCTTAATCCCTTTTTTCTTTTAATGTCAAAACTATGAGCAGGAGGAAAGAAGAGAATTCACTGGTTTTGTAACAAAAAAAAGAAAGTGTTTGTTTCTTCAGCACCAACTCAAGCTTATATACATCTTTATTCCCAAGTTAAAGAGTAGACTTACATTTCTCTTTACCCCCATATTCATATCCTCCTACCAACAAATGCTCCTTTTTATATTGCAGAATTAATTCTCTCTTTGGAACTTCAGATTATACAGTTTTGAAGTATGAATAACATGCTCTTTTCAAGCAAACTTGGTCCTAGTGCTACAGATATCATAAAACTAGGCAACTTGCTAGCACAGAGACCAGGTCATGTAACATATGAGAATTATCATTTGACTACAATTTTTTATAAATATATCTATCTATACATAAAACACATGCATTAACTTTAACATTCCAAATATACTGCATCTGTAAAGAAAGAATTACACTTCTCAGGTGAAAAAGTCATGCCTAAGTATTTAGTGGCTCTGGTAAGAAAAGGGCTACCTACCTCACCCTTTTCTTTGAAACGGTGGATATAGGTAGTGTTAAGGGCTTGGAATGGAGAAATCAGTACAAATTATTGAAGAGCTTTGAAATAAATATGGTAAGACAAACTTGGGAAATTCATCTCTGTTATGTAGCATCAGATTTTTAAAATGTTGAGCATGCCTCTCATGGACCAGATTTAAGCTCTCTCTTGGTTCCCATGTGGATACCTGAACGCCGCACTCAGTTTCTAACCCTGTTTATCACAGAGAGTGTGGCAGGCTGAGCACCATGGCCAATCTGGCACTTTGATAATTTTGTTAAGGTGCATAAAGTTAGAGATTCTGCTCTTTGCTTTTTTCCTTTTTAAACTTTAAATTTTCTCCCATCATTTATTTTGGCTCTAAACACGGCTTGCACTTAGCTCTTTTCAGCTGATGAGTAACACAGGGCCACATCACTGGCATTTCCTGACCTATTCATGCTTTTTAGAACCCTTCATCTGCCATATACCAAAGTGAGCACAATTCTAGACCATGACAGTAATGTTAGTAACGTGACAGGTAATGAACTGATTGGCACAATCTCACTGTTTCTGTTCTTTCCCCTAGCAGTGCTGAAGGAAGATGCGCTATGTAACTGCACTCCTTTATAGGTAGGGTGCCCTCCCACCTGCCCAGTAAAGCAAATTGCTACACTACACTGAAAATCAAGACAAATCTGCTACAAGAATTACTGCAAACCACCAAGTTGTAACATCATTTACACCACCTAAGAAGTTTTGCTTGTGAGATCATTCCTTAGCACAAGTGTTATGCATTGAGAGAAATCAATCTTAGCAGAGAAAAAAGTTTCTTCTACTTACTCCCTGAAGCTCCTGCCACAAAAGCACAGAGTAAAACAATGGTGTGCAGTCCCATGGCCATGGAAGCCACCTCCTCAGCTCAGAAGTTAACAAAATCACATCAGTTCTCCTCTCAAAGGCACCTCTGAGCAAGGCAGTGAAAGCAAATTTCCTTCACAAAGCAGGAGCTCAGTGTTTCAACTCCCCTCTCCCAGGCAGAGGAGGGGCTCTGGCAGGGCAGCCTACAGAACGGAGGGAGAGCTGTATAGTAAGAGGGACACACACAACCATCTCATCCAATCTCTAAGAGCATTTCAGCCTTTTTGCAAAAACAGAGAAGTTAACCTATTAGAAATTCCACAAAAATGCAAGGAAAAGAAATTAAGTATAGAGCATCACAGCACAAAGAATGCTGGGAAGAATCCCATGCAGTAAGTTTAAAATAAAGAAATATTTAAAAAAACCCAAAACCCTAGGAATTATTCCCCAGTGACTAATCAATCAAAAAGTAAATAGGATGAAAACAAAAGTTTTGAGGCTGATGACAAGGTATTTCCTCTGGGGGTAAGCAAGTTCATGGGAGGCAGCTCATCCCCTCAACTGAAATCCCAAACAGATGAAACTGTAAATACACAAACCCACATAACTACAGTGCTTCTGGTACCAACCAGGTTTTAACACATCAGACATTGGTCTTCCAGGGTTCACTGACCTTGTCATAAAGGCCCTCCAGTCCTTCTTGAGGGAGACTCACCATCTACCCCTTGTTCTGCTGACTCATTCTTCTAGAACTGGGGTTCTAACCTGGCAGGCTATGGCCATGTTTACTCCTTACATGCAACAGATCGATGATCATCCCAGAGGCATTGTCCCAACTCAGCTACACTTGGACCCCAAGGCCTTCTGTAGGAAGCTGCTATGGACAGGAAAAGATCTATTTTCTCCTGCTGCCATAGCTTAACCTTCTGTGAACCTCTCTGGTTTACCTTGAGCTACTCTTTACTTCAAACCAGACTCACAAGCAGAACTCAGGTAACAATCTCAGCCACTGGCACTACTCTCCCCTACTAAGCTTGTGCTGTCACAGCCTCTTACCTGAACTTACTTCTGCCGTTGGGTAGCACCTGCTCAGTTCAAAATGTTTATGGATTTTACTTACAGGGAAACAACCCACGTGTGCCTTCCAAACATCAATGACCACCAAACAAGCTGGGAGACAGCAAGTCATGTCTAAAGAGTTCATTAAATACCCCATGACGAAAGTTGGGTCCCTCTATCAAAATCCCCGATCTATCAAATGCCAAACTTGCTGACAGCTCAGGTCTGAAACTGAGGGGAAAGAACCCACCAAACCATACAGATTTCATATAGCAGCTCAAATTTCCTATGATCAACCCAAAGTGGTAACTGAGAAAGCCTTCTTCAATCTCCACTGTGACTTCTCAGAATATTCTAATTTTGAAACTGCTTCAGGGATTTCATTGTGGAAATTTTGTGACTTGGTGGGTTTGTCATTTTTACTTTGCTGAGTATTCATTCTAATTTTTCATTTTAAGATTCCATCTCATCTGGACAGAGTACATGTGCCGTATGTTATCCTGCGGTCATATTCAGCTCTTGGTCTGTACCAGCAATATGGACAGAAGCAGGTAAATTAGAAGCTGGGCATTGATACAAAAACATGATTCTTTTACTGGAAATCCACTATATTGTGACAATTCTTTTCTTGAATCACGGAATCACAAGGTTGGAAACCATTTTTGTGATCATTGAGTCCAACTGTACCAGTCCTCTACTAAACCATATCCCTGAGCCCCTCATCTAGCCATCTTTTAAACACATCCAGGGTTGGTGACTCAACCCCCTCCCTGGGCAGCCTGTTCCAGTGTCCGATACCCTTTTTGGTGAAGAACTTTTCCCTAATGTCTAATCTGACCCTACCCTGGCACAGCTTGAGGCCATTCCCCCTTGTCCTATCACCTGTCACTTGGGTGAAGAGATCATCGCCCACCTCTCTACAACCTCCTTTTAGGTAATTGTAGGTGGTGATAAGGTCTCCCCTCAGCCTTCTCTTCTCCAGGCTAAACAACGCCAGTTACCTCAGCCATTTCTTGTAAAGTTTGCTCTCCAGCCCCTTTGCCAGCCTGGTTGCCCTTCTCTGGACATGTTCCAGGACCTCAATGTCTTTCTTGTAGTGAGGGACCCAAAACTGAACCCAGCACTCGAGGTGCAGCCTCACCAATGCTGAGTACAGGGGCAGGATCGCTGCCCTGGCCCTGCTGGCCACACTGTTTCTGATACAAGCCAGGATGCCATTCCTTCTTGGCCAACTGGGCACCCTGCTGACTCATATTTAGCCTGCAGTCAACCAACACCCCCAGGTCCTTCACTATCTCTACTATTGCTTGCCTCCACCGTAGTCTTACTTTTAACTGTTTATATAGGAAGTTTTTTCCAACCTATTTCATGTAGTTATTGCAAAATAACTTAAAAGCAGAACACTTGTGCTGAAAGTGGGAATATCAGAATTGGCATTAGAGGGAATTTCCGTGTTACTGAGACTCTCCTAAGAACCTCAGAGCCCAACAGCAGCAAGTTACAAGCAGTGTTTGTGTGCTGAACATTTGCAGCCCTGACCTCATACTAAGGCCATTTGTGATCCATTGGAGAGGCCAACATAAACTCCTTTCTAAATAAATCTGACACTTTATAGTAAATTTTCCACTTAATTTACATTAACCTCATGTATGGCACCAACATTTGGAGCCTGAAGGGCACATAAATAGGTGATTAATTTTAAGCATAATCATACACCCCAAATTAAGCACGTGCTCAAATCTAAATGCTTTCTTGGAACAAGGCTGTTTTATGAGTCATTTCACCCCCCTACCCTATTCAAACACCAGAAGCTCTTTCAGAAACCTTTTTGTCTCTAAATAGCTAGAGTTTCCTTAGAGTGCAGGGGGTGGGTTGTCATTAAAAAAATAGATACAATGTTCTGTTTCAGTTACATTTTTCATATTCACTCAGAATAATTCATGCAGGTCACAGGTAACTCCTTTCCCACAAGGAAGCAGCTTTAGGAAAGAGGGTGGCCAGGAAAAGTTCTATGAACTATGCTGCAAAATAGCCTGTGCGCAAAGTCCCTGAACCAAAGCGGGGTCTCACCAGATGGACTAAAAATGTCAGACCTGTTCAAAACACCACAGCACACTAGATTTTGGGGTGCCTCAGAACTGCTGCTCATGTGCAGGCCAACACCACCACATGTCTGTCTTGTCATGTGGCAAGTGAGCATCTTTCTAGGAGGTTACACAACGGGCATCGCACCAAGAAAACTGGACTCTTCTGGTAAGCTTTTTGATAAGGTGCCATAGAGTTTAGTAAGAAACGTATTTTATAGCTTTAAGATAAATACATAGCTACAGATACAAGCACTGTATTCACAATTTCTAGAATAACAACATTTTAATGAAAAAATAACTGGTGTGACACAAAAAGAGGGTTCCCTAAGAATTAGCAAACAAAGGTTCCCAAAAGATTCAAGTGGGAGCAACAGTTTTGTAAAAATTGGCCACTAATGGTTACATATGTACTTAAGTATAATCTTGTTAAATGTAAATGATCAAATACATGCTGACACACAACACATGCTTGAGTAGAGTTAAGAGAGATTCTAATGTCTGGAAGAACAGAGCAGCAGCTATTCAGAAGTCTCCATCATTAGTGATCCCAGTGTCCAAGAACCAGACAGGTCCAGCTTCAGATATCACCACAACCAGAGCACAGCTCCCTTTCTGATACCAAACTGAGGATCAACAGCCAGCAGAAATGCTGTGACCCACAGGCAGAATACTGACACACAAGATCTGTGCAAAATAACAGCTACAAGGACTTCCTGTACATATGTTAACTACAGAATGAGTTACATGTCAACATATTAAAAGACTCACAGGTCAGGTCCACGTTCATTCTCAGATTCAGGCTGCAATCCCAAGGTATGTTATGTTATAAATGGGAAGGCCTGCTGGAACTGGGAAAATCAAGGATTTGGGCTTTGGCTTAAAGAGAGAACAGAATTCAATGTTTCCTGGTTAATTTCATCTGATTTTCTATTTTGTTCAGATTGTCTTTCTCTGCTCTTTTATTTACAGCTGAAAATCACTCTTTCCAAAATAATCAAATTTGCACTTTAATTTCAAGTTTAGCTTTGCAGCTTCACATTTTTAAAGGAAGAAACTACTTAATAAAAAGGAAGAAAAATATCCTATTGTAGGTGTATAAGCACTCTCAAGAAACTGTACATCTGAGTTGCCTTGAATTTCAACTATTTCATACAACAAAGAACAAAGAAATTCCCGAAGAAAACTCTGGGGATTTTTTGTCAGAAACACTTCAAATAGCTTTTTTCAGTAAAACACAGACTTGGGGCCCTTTGTATTGAAACTTCAAAGTTAGGAATTAAATGCCTGACGTGCAATAGACTCTTAGACGAAGCCATTCCTTTAAGATAAAACACAGTGTAACATTAGTGTCCTGTGTACCTCACTAACGTGTGGGTTAGTAAGTGCAGGATGCAGCCCAAGACTGAAAAATAAGCTCATCTTTTAAGCATTTTTTTTCCTACTTCCCTCTAAATATGATTTTTCTAAAAAAAGTCAAAACACCACCCCCAAAACAGGCAGAAAAGAACCTCACAAAGAGAAATTTCCACCGTGGTGCTGTTGCTGTCCTGGATAATTGCAAAATACTGAAGAAAAGCAGGTGCATGTGCTGCAAACACACTACTTTAATCACACATGGGAGACCAACACGAGGAGTAGGTCGTCTATTTATCCATTTTAATGGATATTGTACTCAAGTTGCAAGATTTATTTGACCAAAAATACCATCTAGCACACAACAGAGTTAAGATGTCCGCAGACACCTGGAAACTCTACGCTAGTGTTGCCAAGAAAAGCCTTTACAGGCCTTTACAAACTGGTAAAGTTCTTCTAAGCAAATATTCTTATAAAACTCACATTCATCCCTAACAGGCAGGAGCAGGAGGCCAGTGTCCTGAGCCATGGCTCCAAACTGGCACCTCTAAGTGCAAACCTCTGCCTCCCGCGACGGCGGCGGAGGCTTCTGCAGCTCCCCAGAGCTCAGAGCAGCGCCGGGGCCGGGGAGAGCCCGTTCCCACCCACCTGTTCTCACAACTAGCGGGTTCCTTCACCGATTCCTTCACCTGGCGCCTACAGCCAGGCCAGGGAAAGAACAGAACAAAACAAAGCCCGAGTAGCGCTGGGAGCCACGTTCGTTTTCAGGCCCTTTGCTACGAAGGAATGAAGCCACGGAGGGGCCAACCGCCTTCCCCAAGGCTGTGGCAGTCGCTGGACACCTCCCCCACGGACCGACCCCAAACCCTCCCCCCAACCCTCCGCCGAGCTGAGGCGAGAAAGCTCCGC
>VZTU01009009.1:32774-50090 GCA_013400835.1 Zapornia atra
CGCCACTGCCCCCAGCAGCAGCGGGGCCGGGCCCACGACGCGACCAAGCGCCGGCAGCAGCGGGTCCTGGAGCGGCGCCCCCCCGGCTCCCCGCCGAGGGGCTGTGCCCTGCGGGAGCTCCGGAGGTGCCTTTTTTCTCTCCCCCTCCCCCCTTTGGTTACAAAGACGGAGCTGTTGCATGACGCAGAGCATCCAACCGCAAAAGGGCTTTCGAAAAGCCTCCTACTCGCATTCGGTTTATTCTAAACTCAAGCACGACTCGTTTTAGCATCCCCAGCCCGCAGCCACCTGCTCCAACAGACTCTAGCTTTTCAGATTCTTAAAAAAAGAATAATCAAACAGTAGGGCAAAAATCAACGACAGTACAAGAAGCCCTTCCTTTGAAGTCAGGGGGTTTCACCACACACCTTCTGTTGTCCTGGTTTGAGAAAGCAGCGAAGGGAGACACTCCCTGGAGAACTCCCCACTCAGCACACGGCACCTGAGGGCATTCACCTCACAAGGATACAGGAAAAGTCATCCTACAGGTAATAAAAACCTATCACGTTGCAGCTCTGTGGAACGGGAACATGGAGGTTAATTTGCTATAAAATGCAATTCACTTAAACACACCCTTGTCCCAGTGCTGAGATTTGATTCCCAGGGTGACGGAGCGCACTCCATAACCTGCTGCTAAGGAAGTTACAGAGAATAATCAGCTGAGCTTGAGCACACAAACCACAATTCAGTTCTGCAAAAAAGAAGTTGTGGTTGAACTGTCAGAAGTGTTTTCACAAACACGACAATAATAGCAGCTTCTGGAAACCACTCTGTTCCTGCTTAACAAATCCCCTTTGTAAGGTTATCAGCTGCTTCTTACTTTTAACAGCTTTTATTTTGGATCCTCTTTGCATGAACAAACCAAGTTTTATCTCCTTCTGGCTCAAGCCTCATCAGAATTCACTAATTTCAATCATCCTGCAAGTTCTGTCAGGTAAAAATGCAAGTCTGATGGAAATAAAACTGTTCAAACGTTAACAGAAAAAACACATCATGCTGGAAAGCTCCTGAAGATGGGAAGGGAAGGCTTCACCCAAGCTTGTGTTGAGGTTAGAGGATTTCAGAGGACCGATGGTGCCCTTCCTTACTCAGTTGAGGAAAGCCAGCATGCCACTTGTGTAGGCATCAACAGAAGAAAAACCTATTTCCTCTACTTGCTTATTAACAAATTAACCAGAATGTTGCTTAATAAAAACAATATAAATCAATGCATTAGAACAAAAAAATATTAATCTTGCCTTCTTGTATTTTCTGCATTTTAGGAAAAAAAAAAAAAGTCCTTCAGACATTCAAAAAGCAAAAGCAGGGTGTTATTTCATGATTACAAGGGATCATTTCCAACTGAACATAATATTTGATGCCTATTTTCTCCCTACCAGTCACTAGTATGTACAAATGTAGCCAGATTTTGGTGTGTTTAATGGTGTTGAAAATTAAAATCTTACCCAAAGGAGTTTTAACTGAAAAAAAAAATAAAGTGCCTGAGATACAGAAAAACAACACGTTTTCAATTGTGGTTCTGCATGTAAACAGTTGGTCTGCAGGCCAGAGAATGCTGTTGTCAGAGACCTGGGCCAAATGAGACTTGAAAATTTCCCCCTGTGATTACATTTCTTGACTTAATTTTAACATTTCAGCCATTCAGGTGTTTGGAAACATGACAAATGTTAAAGTTTCCTGACTCCAAGCACTAGATAGGAAAGGCAAAGTTTTTATTTAAAATAAAATCAGTTTTAAAAACAAACAGTAACTTCACTGTAATCAAACACAAAGCATTTTCACACAAAGCAAGTTATATCCTGTGTTTGTCTGTCTAAAATAAGTTTAACAAAGCAAGTTACTTTGGTGCATTCTGTAGATAATTCCCTACGCAAGAGAATAAACACAAGCTTTGTATTTAAGGAAACTTAAGCATAGAAGAGGCAGCACAAAGTTTTGCAGAATGCTCGATTAGCTGGAATAGCTGCCAAAATTGTGTCCTATTCTTAATCCATAAGAGGAATCTGAAGAGATGCCATGGCCTGTGCTTGTGAAACAAATCAAAGAAAACACCACATAATTATTTTTCTGGTCAGCTTTCTTCTGCATTCTGGTGCCACAATCTCAGATCTTCCAACCATCACTTTGTAGAGAACAGTGGAGCTCAGGGAATAACGATTTGAGGACTCACTCACCACATGAATATTCATCAGGATCACCCTGACCAGACTGACACAGGTACTAAAAGAACTAAAAATCCTCCCCAGCACGCAAGCAAACATCAAGTTTGGAAACACTACATGCTTCATTGCTTCTTGTCTTTTCTCTGATGATAACCTGACAAGTAGTAAATTTTCTGTGGAATCCAGGGACAGGAATAGGAACCAGCTTTACAGTAACATGTGACTTGTGTGTGACAGTGCTTGTGTCATCAGAACAGGTAATTCAATGGGGAATCACTCACACCCTTCAAGAACATCGAAAGCATTACGGGGGTGCAGCAGAACCCAGGAAACATGAGCTAGTACTGCATCAAAGTGTAAAACTGCCAAACTAACAGCTCTTTATCTCCATCATCTTCCTGCCAGTTAGGAGCTACCAAAGTCAATTCTTCTGGTACAGGGAGATGTGTCATCAGTAACTTTTTCCAGATACACAAGAATGCCATCAAACCACCTGCAGACTGACCCACAAGCAGCAGCAGTTTACAGAAAACTAATTAACACAAGGCCTATAGCTTGTATTTGTGATCCACGAAACTCCTGGCTTTCAAGCATGATAGGTTGAAAGACTTTTCAAAAGTTAACTTGCACCAAATATTTCTAGAAGGCACATTTGGCAAGAACAGCAAATACAGGATTTTTAATTTGTATTTATTTTAGCTTTTTATTTTACAGAGGTTAAAACAATGCTAGCATCACAGGCTTGTTTAAACTCCTGCCTGCCTTTTCTAGACAGGGATTCAAATGCATCAAGATGTTATTTAGACCAAGTCTGCTGCTTATGACGTGGTAAAACACTTCAACCTTCAAAGCCTAAGTCCCCATTTTGTTTGTGATCACTGTCTTAAGTAAGTATATCCAGTTTCAGAAAACAGGACTCTCTCATTCAGAGAAACTTCTTAACAAACATATTGCCTTCTTAATGAAGAAACAGTGATTAACAAACAGCTCAACAATTAAAAGCAGAGGTCCTGTATCTGTGTTTTGCAGGTGGAATTCAAGCCTGAAGACAAGGCTGAGGTTTGTTTATGATCTGTTGGCATGTGTAAATCTAAAAGGAAGTTTTCTAATGCTACTAGTAAGGCTCTATACGCAGTTCCACTGGGCTGGAGAGAAGAACATTTCACAGACTTGTAAATCAGCAGTAAAAAACCCCAGCAACACAAAAAATGCAGAAAAAGTATCTATTAAAAATTCCTGTACAAACATCTTTACTGCAGAGTAGAGATATCACTAGACTTAAAAACTGGCAAGGAAATTCAGTTACTAGATTGAATCATCATTGATGCACAATAACCTGAGTTGTCCATTTGGTAAAGAAGCCTCCAAGAAGGAAGAAGCCTTTAGGTTTGGTTCTCTTTCAACTCAGAAAGCTTTAAAGTGAATTTTAGTGCTTGGGAAAAGATTCCAACAAATCACTTCTTTTGTCAAAGAAGGTCACCTGTCTCAGAGGCAAGCAACTCCCTAACAGTTTGTAAATAGTGCTGTTGCAAAAGCATCAACACCAAGAATGAGACTACGTCCTCTCCACGAACATTCTCCTCTTGCTCTGTGCTGAAACTGTAAGCAAGCACACCAGCATGCAATATGATTGAGACAAGATTAACTGAAGAACATCACCAAACTGTTTTGCATAAAGCAGTAAGGGAAAACATTTAGTTGCTATCAACTGGTGCTGGACTGAGTGCTGCATTAGATTACATATACTTTTTATAGACCTAAGGCAGAAGAATCCCCTCAAGCAAATTCTTGTAGAAACGTGACTTTTGTTTGGTTTCCAGTGACAGGATGCAAGAAACTACTAAAAGTTTCCATGAAGATTCAGAGAAGACTTGTAGAGGGGGTAACCAACTTCATCAATCAATCAGGCATTTTTAAACACTGCCTACAAACGTTTGTAAGAACCAATGAGAGTCTTGCAGTTCGGACAGGTGTGATCCACATCCTTTAGGGCATCGACACAGAAGGGAATTAAGCAGCAGCCAGCTATACACCTGCAAAGAAAAAACAAACCCAATGTTTTACCACTTGTTACATACACAAGAAGTTAAAATATATTTCTTGCAAAAGCCATGAGTAAAACTGGTGCCATGAAGCTTTAGGAAGGACACACACGGCTACAGAGTCCATCACTCTAGTGTTCTAGAGCTGTGTTAAGGTCCTACAGGACATAAATGCAGATATAGACTATTTGAACCATAAAGGGTCAGGTCACCCAGACAGGATGAGAAAACAACAAAACTGAGAGCTTTGTTGCTTGTTAGAGGTTTGTCACTCCTTAGAGCTATAAAAGGTCATGTAAGAAGAGAAAAATAAAGTGCAAATTGGAATCAACCTACCCCAGCAGGCAGAGGCCACCACATGACAGCCAAGTCAAAGCTCCCGAGTCATATGAGAGACGTGTCACTATCATCTGGTTACAGGAAGGGCAGCACATCTGAACTGGGCGGTCATAAAATACTACTGGCTGCTGCACATACACCGTCTGAACTGTAACTGAGCAGAGAAACACACTCTTTACTTAAGGGGTAAGGATAAAAGCATAGTTAATCAACTACTTCTGAGCTAAAACCAGCTGCTACTCTGAAATATTTGAGGCTCAGAGCAAAGATATGCACGAAGAGCACGAATGCACCATGGCATTTTCTAATGCAGACACACAGTCTCAAAGGTAAGTCTGCATTAAAAACTCAGAGAGCCAAATGGCATTGTTTATATTAGTGCATGCTGAAGCATTTGCAAGAGCTGATTCACCTTATTCCCTTAAAAATTATTTTTTGAATATGGGGAACACCTGTGAACCCTGCTCCTTTGCACAGCACCTATTACACAGCCACCTGACACCTCCTTAACATGGGGTACAGTAGAGTTTTTCAGGCCTACCAGGGTTACTCGCTGGTGGGGGCTGTCCCATGTACGGGGGAGGGTTCATTCCCTTCCCATCTGGTATCTGGCCAGGTGCTGGGACAGGATAGGGTTGAGGATAGTTCACATTGATTCCTGTTGTCTCCTCATATGAAGGTGGTGCAGATGGGATAGGGTTGCCACTTGGAGCAGACATTGTATCTGAAACAGAGAGAAAATAACAAAACGAATTTTTTATTGAGGGCAACTGAAAACCAATTAGGGTCTGCTCAGACACACAGCAAGAAGATAACTAGATTAAAACACATCTTTACCAGCATAAAGTTTGTTTCTGACAGTATTAATTATTAATCTTGTTTTCATTGTTGTTGCTTCCTTCACTCTTCCTTTTCCAAGGATAGTTTTAATACATTTTGCCACCACTAAAAAAATTAGAATTGCTAAAACAAGGGTATGAGGCATCTTTATTGGTGTATTATGCTACCTGGCAGTTTCTCCTAATTTCCAGTAACAGTATTTCAGATCCCACCCCCTCTCCATTCTGTTGGAAAAATAAAACAGTATGATGGGCCATATGGTAGCTGCTAACTAATGAAAGCCTGCTTTGTGGTGAAGCTCAAATACTTAAAAAGACTGTTTATCTCTGCTGTGGTTTTAAATTTTAAAAATATTTACACTGGAGAAAAAAGAAGCCCCAATTAAGTACATTCAACTCAACTTGAAACTTAAGTATGTCTAAGGTGGCCATTTTTGCTGCTTACCCAAGTTCCAATGAATTTGCTAAAGCAACTTTCCTCCACCAACTGTTACTTCATTACAGAGTAAAAGAATGCCAACCATCGGCTTTTCCCAAACCAGAAATAAATGACTGATTCAAATCCAGACTTCTTTTCTTTCTCCCTACCTACCCACTTCCTAGTCTGCCCACCAATTTCTTTGTTGAGCAATTTCTCACGAAGTCAGTGCTGACCTCCCCCTTTTCCTCTTCCTCCTAAGGACCACCAGACAGCTCCAAGAACCACTACACCAGTGTTGCACAACCAATCTCTCTGTATACACACAGTCATCCAGTACCATCTGGGAAGGGCAACCTGTATTTGGAACATTAATCCTGTATTCTTACCATAACATAGAAGCTATAACTGACCATAGCACTGGGAAGAATAAAAGGAATGAGAAATTGTACTGATAAAAAAAAAAAGACTATATTAAGAAATAACAGTACCCCAACACTATAGCATTATTTTCACAGCTTGTTGCTTTGAAAGCAGCAGCTTGCTGGATACATGCAGTGCCTTTTGGTGTGAGGCACCAGGCTTTCTAAGCTTAACAATTCTTCCCATTGTTCATATCACATCTTGGGATTCCACTGCGTTGCATGATAATAACAGGACCCAAATTTACACAACATGGCTAACTTGATAAGTCACAAGCTTCAAAGAACTGCAAAGTTCACAGCCCAACTTCCTTATTGTAGAAAAAAACAAACAAAAAAAAAAGACACCTCCTCCCAAAAATAGGAATGTAGTTAAGTGCAGACACAAACTGATTCAAAGCTGATGTTAAAGACCAAAGGTCAGTCCTGGTTAAACTCACAAAGCCACCCAGTGAACAATCCTTTCCTTGCAAGCCTCGCTGGGGATTTCTGCAATCCAGAAAGTATGCGGTAAATTGGCTGCCTAACATGCAGAGTCACTACACAAAAGGACAAGGAAATGAAGAGTGAAGAGTAACTTTGTCCATAAAGATCTTTCTGGCCCAGAAGCCAAAGGAAAGTGGGTAAGGGAATTCAGTATAAAATGTGGCTAATCCTTGAACTGTTAAATTGTCTTTGGGGAATTCAGCTTATGAGAAAACGGAAGATCACAATTTCTTGCATACTGAAATCATTACACAGACACAGCAAACAGTGAAAAAAGAAGAGTCAGTGGAGAACAAACCTACAACTGTTGTGCAACAACTTACTGCACTATAGTTTCTCACCACAGCCTGAGCCTGAAAAATCCTTTTACTCCTAAACTAGAGTGATTACTCTATAGAAAGAACTGTTGTGAAACTATGCATCTCAAGTGCCTTCTCCCAGATTATCTCATCCCATTCTGTTTACAAGTGTGGATAAGTCCAGAATTTGTCTGCTGTTGTATACTGTAATGCTTAAAAGCACCAGTAACAAACAATTGCATCAACAAGATTCATCCCAGAAAAGAGCATAGCAATTTTGTGCACAGATCCAGAACTTCTCCACCGCATATTATGAAAAGGGATCTTCTCAGCACTGTTTTAGGACATTTGTGTAACAGCCACCCTGCAGTCAAAGTATCCCAGTTAGTGAGCTATGAAAGAACTGCCTAACACACTTCCTTTTTCTTTGGTCTCCTAATGTCTGGCTTTTTGTACTGTTTAAAATACACCTCTTTCCACTCAAACGTATCAGATTCTTCATTCAGAAGAACTGATCACTTCAGCAGCTAGACTGCAGAGAAGGATCCAGCACATCTACCAGACCAGAAGCTCAAAATAAGCTTACTGTGTCATGAAAATGGCAAACCCCATGCAGGGATGCGTAAGTTTCCTTAAGCAAAATTGTAACTGAGTTTCCTTAGCTTCAAAAGACCAGAGAGAATAATGAAGACAGACAGGTAGCAATGAAGAAGAGCTAAACAAGTTCCTTGGAGAGCAAACTTTAAGAAAAACTCAAAGATAAATAGATATAGGGAAAAGCATAGCACTAGATAAATTGGCTGGAGTTGTGGACTCTTCACTCATGAAAGTTTTACAGAACAGTTCCATGTATGAGAAAGTGTGTCATTGAGCATTAAGTGGATTAAAGAACCTCTTGTCCCTTCCAACTCTATTTCCCATTTCTTCAACACCTGCTTTTGAAAATAAATGTAATGCTTCTTAAGTTTAAACACATGCATGCTGTGTCAGAACTGAGATGTTACAACTGCTGAAGAAAGGAAGGCCCAATTCTGAACAAATTGCATGCACACCAACCCCCTGCCCCCAGAGCTCATTCTGGAACAAACTGAAAACCAAATTTACTTAAACACACTCCCCCCTCACAAAACCAAACACCAAATCAACTGTGATTATAAAGAGTTTGAGTATCAAACCTAGTCAAGTTTCAGATAAGATAGTAACTGCAATAAACTGATATAGCAATAAGCATTAACCCAGGGATTAGACTGTATTGAAAACAAAGGTAAGAGGCAGGAAGGTTTTTCAGCATTTAACTTAAGCAAGACTTACAGCCTGGATAGTAAGTAAATCACATGTTATACTTCCCTATTCAATTCCTTAAGGCACTAACAGACTTTCCATACTTTCCATTTCACTTTTCTCCCTATAAATAGGTACAGAACAGCTTATAACTTTAATAATGTTATACAGATACATTCTTATATAAATTACCACTGGTACAGATGTGTCTGGGAAGACAAAAGTTAGTATTACAAGCCAACCCCAGATCATACAAAAAGTGACGTAGAATCTTAAACATCCATATAGAATAAGGAAGACTTGGACTGCTAACACCTTAACAAACTGTACCCAGCCACTTACAAAACACCAGTAATTTACTAATTGAAAGATAAACAGGCACAAAAGCAAGCTGATGGCAGAAGCAGAAACCAAAGTTTTAGGTTCTTAAAGCAGACTCTCAAATATTTCAAAAGGGAAGACTGTTCAGTGACAGGTACCTGACTGCAAGAAAAGACAAAGGATGAGGCTGCTAATGGGGAGGTCAAATACACAAAAAAAATTATCTGGAAGTAGCTTATATGCAAACCATTAGGCAACATTAAAGCTATCTCAAACCAGAATATGCAAACACTGAAAAACCAACAACCACACTAAATGCAAGAACATTTTTTACACTGATACACAAGAAATTTCCATTTACATCTGGAAGTTTCAGGTCCAAACACCACTAAGCACAGAGAAGCAGCAAGTGGTTCTAGCTTCTCTTCCCAGACTCTCACTGATTCGAGTCTTTAGAAATGCAGGCAGTAAGACCAGAACCAATGCCTTCAGCTATCCATCCTACATCATCCTGCACTTCATAAAAAGCCTCTTGCATTCCAGGTGCACGATGATAAGGTGGTCACTGACTCACTGCACTCTAACCCTGGGCAGATGCACACTAACTTTGGGCAAGTCAACCACTAAACTCCAGAGAAAAACTAATAATGCAACAAAACCACCAGCTCCCTCTGGATTTTTGGTTTTGGTTCATTTGTTCAAGGAAAAGAATCGCAAATACTTGTGATAGAGCTGCGAGCACTTTTCTCAACCTAGTTCATTTCCCTCACGCATTGTAACAACATCAGCACAGGGCAAAGCATCTTTCCAGCTCATTCCTCTCTGCAGAGGTCTACTGCACTACATACAGAACACAGTTGGCATAAAGGGAGGGAAAAGGCTGGTAAGAGCCACAGCATTCACAAACCATCCTATGCAAACAAAACCAGATTAGTTAGGTATACTAGCTGGAGGCCAGGAAGACAAGTAACCAATTCTACCAACGGAACGATGCATGGATACCCTCCTGTATGTCACTTTTACAAGTGCACTAAAGCCACAGGAATTTTGGTCAATGGAAGTCTTTTGGAAGTTGTTGAATGCTCACTACAACAGTGCTGTGCAGCAGTATGTGCAGGAGTTTGGATCTTGCAAAATAGTATTTCAGCTAATACAAACACTCCCCTCCATTTTAATTCCTCAACTCAAACTCCATGCAACAATCTGAAACCAGAAGCAGGGTCTCCCAGAAAGAAACCAGAAGCATTTGCTCCCTACCCAGAACTGCCAATTTTAACACAGCAAGAGAAGTCACAGGCTGTATCCAAAAGGAAAAATCTTGCTATTGAAGAAAGTGAATTAAGTGAATCAGAATTTCTAAGGTAACTTAGCTGAGGAACTTATTAATCAAGCATTCATTATAAAGCAAAGATTCTTACAGCTTTCTATCATGGGCTTCTGGCCCTGTAAACAATTGACTAAATTAAAGATAAAGCTTTGACTTGAAACTAGAATTTTTGCTCAGAGGCAGCTACACATTGCCGACGGATTCAACTGGGTTATGAATCAGACAAGACAACTGTGCAATGATGTTTATGTAATTAATTAAGATATAGGCTATGACCTACACATTTTTTAAAGTAGCTGCATAATGTTTCTCAGTGCACCCTCACACAGCATGGGGTTTGTAGAAAGTTGTGCAGTGTCTTCAGAACGCTAACTGAAGTATCAAACTGTAAAACACAGTCCAGGTGAGGAAGAATCTTACTCAGATGTTCTTCATCAAGACAAATCGAGGCATTATAGAGAAATTGAGAACGCATGTTTGTCACTGTCCAGAAGCTACACAGGTCATACTTCCAAAAACACTGGTTGCTCTGTGACAACCTACACCAGCTACATCTGCCAGGTAACATATATTCACAGGTTAACTTATGCCACTGTCTGTTCTAGGAAGGGAACTGTATTCCAGATTCCCTTCCTCCCAGGGGGCAGATTTACTGCAAGAATGTTAAGGCGCCATTATCTGTGTCATGATCCATTCACGATGCAGACCAGTCAGAGTCTGGCTCACACTGCCTTCCTGCATCTTCAACTAGTGATAATCACCGTAACTACAAACTGTCCTCCCCACACCTAAAACTGAACATGTATTTGTTACCATATATAAGGGTGCATCCCCTTATATACTTATGAGTATTTTTTATATTGCCCAGACAGGTATGGTAACGTATGTAGTTTAAACCTGCAGCCTTCTTCTCAAGACAGGACAGAAATACATGTTCTAAGAATGCAGAGAAACACCTTTTGCCCAAGGACAAACAGGGTGATTAAAAAAAAAAAACCAAGATGGGAGGGGGAAAAAGTCAAAAGTGGAAAGGTAAGTCAAATCATTTAGGCCTTACCCAACAATTACAGATGAATCATTGGGCAACATCTTTTTCAATCTCAGCTGCTTTCCTGACCTGCACAAGAGCCTAGTAGAAATGGATTCCACAGCAGCACACAGGTAACAGCAGCAGTACCTCAAGGACACCTGTGGGTAGATGATCCCTCTACCCCTTCTCAGCAGGGGAGAAGAGGTCTGTGCATTCCTCACACTAACACACCACGTGAGGAGAAACTGAGGTCCAGAAGTGTTGCTCCTGGGAGGCTGGAGGAAACCCTCTCTCCTTGTCCAGCCAAACCTGAGCCTGGAACCTGCCTTTTAATGCAACAGCAAGTACTGCTCTTCTAAGAATGGAAGAGCAAATATACTTACTACCTTACAGAACAATTTTCCTTATCTGAAATCTTCCTTACCCACTCAGGCACAGACCAAAAATGCTCTGCATCCTTTTAAGCACACTGCCTGAGACAAACTAATTAAATCTGTATTTGCTTGAAGTCTTTCTGAAGTGAGCTTTAGTATAAAGAAAATACCATTTTTAGTTTAAAGAATGTATGCCTGTTATTTATTTTTTCAAAATAAAAGATAAGCAATGGTAACTATATAAAAGTTTGAACTAAGAACATTTTCATTGTTTGGTATGGATTTAAACTTTCCTGGTTTTATTAGAAGAAATTAAAATCCTTAAAACAATGCAATAGCACACTTCCTAAATCAATCTAAGAAAATTTCTACCAAAAGAAAGATCCAACTTGCCACTTCAGCTGGCTACTGCTATGGAGTGAGTTTTCAGCCCTATCAGTTCCTTAGCCTCACCAGCTAGCAGTGCAAAGGGAGAGGGCAACAACATTCATGCAAGGGAAGGTAAGCAGATCATGAAACCAGACCAAATATCTCAGACCATCTGGTTTTACTTTCATAGAACATCATTCTAAAACTCAGAATCAATACACATGCCCTGTCAGCAAGAGGAGGGACATTTCTGTTTCACATATTAGGATGACTTAGAAAAGCAGCATATAGTTAATTTTTACCTCATGCTTTAAGGAGAGTTGCTGGATGTTAATTTATCTGCACATATTACATCAAATTGCCTTCCAGCCAATTTTTACTGAGAAGTGCAATGCACTAGCAGATGCCATGCAAGACAATGTAAGGACATGAAAATAAAGTAAGCCTGTATCTGGCTATCCAAGTGACAAACAAGGTGGTGATATCACCAAGAAAGCGTACTTTGTGTAAGAGCATAAGTGATTATTTTCTTCCATTTCTTAGCAGTTTTAATTTTTTCAGGGACTTGTATTGAATGATATATGTTGGATGAAAAGAAACAAGATGTATGTAAATGTGTGTTGGGGAAGGCAGTGGGCCTGCCAGCAACCTGACTCTCCTCACAGAAGACATAGGCCTTGACAATATCCTCGAGTTCCCATGAGACAGGGAAGTTACTCATGCTGAGAGGTTTTTGGTAATCACATTCTCAAAGCATGGCGGCCTTGAAGACAGGGGTACAGACTGCCCTAAACCAAGGAGTTGTGGGAAGGCATTTGGAAGTAAGTGAACATGTCATGAACCATCCATAATAAATGGCTGGCGCAGCAGCGTGCAGATAGTTTTAGACAAAGGTAAACTAACAGTGTTTAGCTGTAAGGTACCGTTCACACCAAGCTGATTGGTTAGTAATGGTTCTGATAAGCAATCAGCTTGGTATGAACAGTGTGTGTAACCAATTAACAGTTTTTCAGCTTGCCAGGTTTGCAGTAAGAAATGTATATAATCTGGGATTTCGCTCAATAAATGGCTTCACCTTAGTTCATATCGAATTGCGTGTTGCCCATCACTGATCTCCACAAGTGTGGTCGTTCATGTTCTGGTGCAAGGCTGCAGAACCCAAGCAGGGACACACTAGCTTCTACCCAGGACAAAGACACAATGCTCAGCACCGCCTGTTGGGAGTGCAGCAGAGGAGCTGGCAGAAAATCTGGGGTGGGGGTAAGGCTGCAAAACAGCACAGTGTGTGAGGGACTTCAACTGAGCAAAGGAGCAGATACCACTGAGAACAAAACCAGAAGATGCACATGGTTGCCAGGAGCACAAGAGCCAAGCCACCATCTCCCTGCCATTGCCATCCAACTCTGAAAGCTTGCAGCTTGTCTCACCAACTCCTGCCAGACTCTCTACTCCTGCTGCTCCCTTCCCAGTGCAACCGCCTTCTCCTGGATATAGCACCTGTCGTGTATCCTCCACTGCCCCATTTATTCCAGAAGGTATGCACCTTCAATTTGAAAGACACTACCTAAGCAGGACTCAAAGCACCAATTACAGCACAGCCTGCACTAGGATGGGAGAGAGGAAGAGAAACATGGAGTAAAAGGTCTCAGACACTAAGGCAATATAAATAAGTAGTTTGACTTACTTGGATTGTTGCACTTTTGTTACCAACGGCTATATACGACCTGTGGTATCCAGGAAAACACCCACTGAGAATACCAGCAGAACCTGTAGGCAACACACAAAAGCAAAGAAGGGATTTGTTGGAAGGAAACAGAAGCAACAACTGGACAGTTTTTTACTATAAACAAAAAAAAAGGTGCAGTAAAAGGAGGCAGATAATGCAAAATTTCCCCAAAGGGACCACAGCTGGCTGTAAATAATTCCGTAACAACAGAACCACAAAACAGACTTTGGAATAGAAAGCTGTGACAATACAAAGAGCCTCGCACAACCTCACCTAAGTAGGTCCTAAGCAGGCAGCTGATGCAAATGACTTTGGGAGATCCTTTGTCCAAACTAAGTTAATTACTCTCTAACCACCCAGTAAAAAGAAGTTTAGTTATGGTGCTAGAAAAAGATGGCAAAGGTATAGTTCTGCTTTTATGCATATACTGAAGATGAAATACTAAGTTTTGTTATATCTCATGCAAAACATCAGTCACAATGTAAACAAATTCATTTCCTTCAATGACTTCTTCACTGAGGACGATTCTCCAAAAGACTGCTTTAAGCAGTATTTCATGCTGCATATAGAGACTGGCAGCAACAATAGGAACTGTCTGGCTAACAAATACCCCTTCTGCCCCAAGTACTGTTGCACACCTCGTGGAATGCAGATTCTGGATCAGTATCTTGGTATCAAAAGGAAACTGGGGTTTATTAGTGGACCTGTCATTTTATTATTTTTTCCGTACTTCACAATGTAAATCTGTATTCAAAAACACTGGAATTTCAGTTTAAGAAAAGTTTAATTTTCTCTTTTTTGTGAGATGCTCCTGAAACTCCAGTCTATAATGGTTCCACACTTTGCAGTAAATTTTATCCTTTAGTCATAACCAGCTTCTCTTGTGCCCACATCATCCTTTAAGCAGTTATATATCCTACTGTTTATCTTACCTCACATACTTCTACCACCATAACTTCTCAAGTTCTCAACCATGCATACCAGTTCTCTAACTGGTAAACCTCTGTTGCTCTTCTAGTTTCTACATTGCCTCCTCACCACTCATATCTGCGTTTGTCCATGCCAACGCTTCTGCCCTCCAGGATCACTTATCTCTCCTTCCCACACTGTGCCTAGGTATAACAAACCACCACCACACACCAGCTGAGCGAGCGCAGGGCAGCTATGCAGCCGGTCACCCTCAGCACCTCTGCACAGGCAAATTCCTCTCCTGAATCAATGGCCAGTACTGACTTTCCTTGCCATATACACGACCCACACACCCGTCTGTGCAACAAGAGGAAAAAAAAATAATCTAAAATTGTTGGTTCCTGCTCTGGTAAGCTATTTGTTCAGCCCTTCCCTCTATTACTAACCAAAAATGTCTCCCTTAAACCTTCAGTTATGAGGATATGCTCTATGGACACACATCTCCAGATTGTACACCTCAAGGAAAACAAGTATTATTGCTAAACAAAGTAAGTTAATTTGCAATCCCTTGCTGCTCTTCTCCTACCAAGTCAATTACTGTACCTGTTGCTATGGTCATTCTTCACAGTTTTTAAATAGGCCTCAAATAGCATCTCTGGATTTTATACCTTTTCTGACAATGTCTCTCAGGGCAAAAAGCCCTTTCAACACCTGAAAGATGCCCCCACAGAACTCTATAGGTACAAAAGATAACCCACAAAGAATTTCAGGCTTATGTATCCTATTAGGGATGGAGTCACTCCATCCATACAAAGTACAGCTAAGACAAGACCCAGTGTATGAGCTTCCCAACAAGCCTCTTCACTCTCCTGGAATGCAGAAAAGTCTCTAAAATACTGCTGTCTTCCTTACATGACACAGCTTTCATCAGGATTTCAGTGAAGTCTATACACATTTCTATAAAGAACCTGTCACAAGTTTGTTCACTCTTCTAGGCTACACGAAGTAACCTGCTGCACCAGACACGTGGCAATCTATCAGTAAGCAGTTACTGTTTATACATTTCTGTAGTCTCTGGTCTTCCAAGCAAACTAAGCAGAAATGTGGAAAGGTTTATAGCAAAGGGAATTGTGCACTCAGTCCAATGTGAGTTTTACAGTGGCCACATAGCTAGAACACAGGAGCTGGTACAGAAGGACAGATGTGCCTACGGGCATGCAGGAGGAACACCTGGGGTAAGGCATCACTCTGAGCAGAGGTGCTTTCACACCATTCTCATAGTCACACCACAGCTTTGGCACATTGAAGAGGGAACAGTCAAGGTGACTAAACTCAGTAAGTTTTTGGCAATCCTATTTGTAGTATCAAATATTCCACAGCTGTGTTTTTAAAAACCACTGACCTTCTGTTTTCTTTAGAAAAAGTTTCCCCTTGTGACTAAATTACAGAGCTGAATGCTGATCAACTGCCCCCAGTCACAGCTACTGCTGCTGCAGACACTGCACGACCAGAGACCACCATCCTCACCTCTTCACCAAAGAACAAGTTCTAAGAAATCAACACCCTCTCAAAATTTCAGAATGGTGATGATTGTAACTTCCAGCATGAACACATCTACTCTTGATATTTAATATTCAATATATACTTATTGATGTTGCATTTTTCATCTTACCACTGACTGGTTTTAGACAGCTGGTTCAATTTAAAAGTTACTGCTATGCTTTTTCTGTCTTTTCACTTTGTTTTTTTCCCCTTCCTGAAGATAGATGCAAACAGGTCTCAGCTCTTGCAGCACCTGTAAGCATCCCAACCTCTCCCGTGCCTTCTTTTTCTTTTTTAAAGTTCAAGTTTCAAATCTGAAGTACAGATAACCTTCACCAAGTACTACAGTGCATAGTATAAAACTAAAACCAAATATCGGTCCCTTTAAATTATCAAAAGAGAAATTCCTAATAAAGAACAAGATGACATGAGGATTACAAAATAATCTCTTCAAAATACCACTTCAGCTTTTCAACTTAATTTTGCTGATGTCCCTTCTGTTTTAAATGTCAACTTTGAAGAGATATTTGAACTATTAGTTCATGCAGCCAGTGCAAACATGTGTCTCGCAATCCTGGGCACTACTGAAGATTAGCCTGGGGACAAAAGAAAGAGAAGGTAATAACCCACCTCTCTGCTTGGTATGGGGGGGTGGGTGGGAGGGAGGAAAATAATGATTTACAAACACAGCTTTCCTAACCCAGCTTGGCCAAACAAGTATGGTGTTGCCCTTCCCTTACTCTTTATCTCTTCCTGAGATTTAACACGAATCAAGCCCTCAAATTAAACAATTCCTACTCAGTCCTCTTCACTAGAAACCCCAGGTTGTTCTCCAATGCTGCTGCTGGTAACTATAGGGGCTCTCTCTGTGCAGCCGAGTTTAAGACAACTGCTAATCAGGAGTACCTGGAATGAAACACAAGTTTCAAAGGCTACCTTTTTTTTGTTTTGTTAAACAATCAGGCAGGATATACAGGTTTATCAGAACACTCGGGGTTCAGCACTGCACAGCAGCAAGCTGTAACAGCACTTTCCTGGGCCACCATCTTGGTTATCTGAACTCCAGACAATAACTTCCTAATCAACCAATCTGCTGAGAAACATTAAAGTTCTGTAAATTTCTCGGGCATTTGTGACAGAACAAAATGAAAGAATAATTACAAAGACTTTGATACGTTATTATTTTAGCAAGACAACCAGTGCTAGTCTGGTCACACTGCATTTTACACCTGCAAAACAGAAACGGTACCTGACAGAGCCCCAGCGGGAGCAGCTACAGGCCTTTAGTATGTTACTTTTACCAAGTCACCAACAATCTAGGAATAACCCGTGAGTGGCTCCAACCCGGGCCAGGGTGATGCCGGTAAACTGCCCTCCCCCTCCCACCCCCT
>VZTU01009009.1:50440-61272 GCA_013400835.1 Zapornia atra
CCTACCCGTCGTGTCGTCCGTCCCCCCCCGCCCCCCGGCAGCAGCCAGGCTCCGGCCAGAGCGACACAGCCCGGCGCGCCCAGCGTCGTCCGCGACAGACCCTCAGCCCTTACCGCTCCGCAGCGGCTGCCCAGCTGCTTCGCTTTCCGCTCAGGCGACGCCACCGTCCCCACCCTCGCCTT
Organism: Zapornia atra; assembly: GCA_013400835.1. Taxonomy (NCBI): domain Eukaryota; kingdom Metazoa; phylum Chordata; class Aves; order Gruiformes; family Rallidae; genus Zapornia; species Zapornia atra. Next base: position 50,623 of record VZTU01009009.1, read on the forward strand.
TCTTCTCCCCCTCAGCACCAGAAGCGGGCGCCCGCGGGGGGTGTCTCAGACGGGCAAGTCCGCAACTCCGGACCCGGGACAGCCTCCGCCGTCCCCGGGACAGGCCCTGCCCGGCGCCCCGCTGCTCGGAGGGAGGCGCCGCTGCCCCGGACCTACCGGTAGCGCCCCGCCGAGCGATGGGTCTGCCCGTGCCGCGAGCAGAGCTCTACCTGGGAGCTGGGCGTCTGAGCGCTGGCGGGAGGAAAAGGAAGGGAGAAGAGTTCGTGGAAGTGCAAACAGGACTGACGCACACTGCCCCGCTCTGCCGGACACAGCCAGTCGAGCCGCGTAACTCCACAGCTCCTGCCAAGAGGCTGACTCAGATTGACAAATTAAAACAACTTTCCCGTAATCGGCGTAGCCAGACCAGGAGGAAAAAAAACCCCCTACCCTAATTGTAGAGTACCCCTTATCTTACTAAAATAAGCGATTTCAGACACTGTATACAGGAAAGCACAGAAACGATCAAAGAAACAGTCAAGAGAGACAGTGGTTTTAATTAGTGCCTTTACAGGCAATTAAACTGGATTCAGTCTTTGGAAAATATAGTTTGTCACTCCATCTATCCAACCTAACAGCTCAAATATATGACAAATTACTGACCAGATCCCGGAAAGGGAGCCAACAAGGCCTGCTTCACCTGGCATAGTTTAGGTGAACCAGTTGGCAAGACCTAGTATTTAAATGTTTTAATCTACTTTAGACTGAAGGGAGGCAAGAGCCCCTGAGGGCTCAACATGACTGTACTTCTGGCTGAAAGCTTCTAAAATCCGTTAGTCCTGGTTTTGTGTTTAAATCCTTTTTTGGACCTCACCCTCAGTAACAGGCATAAAGCTTCAATTCAAACCCCTCCCGTAGCCAGAATTCAGGTTTCCTAGGGCAAAAGAGGCTCTTTCTCCATGTGACAAGAAGTCCAATAGTGAGCTCTGCAGTCACAATGACCTACTGACCGGCCTGCAGGTACAGGTGGGTACTCGGGGCTTCACCAGATGCTGGAGTATCAGGGTCTGGGAGCCTGAATTCCCAGCCCCCACCATGTGAGGGTTGATGGAGCAGCACTCAGTCCTTCCTGTGAGTTAGCATTTGAACCTGAGAGCAGAACTAGACTTGGAGGTGAATAAGTTTTCATTGTTATCAAGAAATCGCATTCTGTATTATGATATTTTTCTCAGGAGCAGAATACAAGTTATTTTGGCTCTGGTGCCCTGGCTTAACTGAAAAGGGAATAATTTGTAACTAAAGCTTCTCCCCCAGGTGGCTGTGAGTGGCATAGAGTCACAGAAGCCATGACTGAACACATCTCCCAGGATGAAATAAGACACAATGTTCAACTGAAAGCCTTCTTACTCCGACTGCTGTGCTCTCCCATGCTTTTTACATAGATTTAGTCAGAGGTTGGCTCATGCTACAGCCTTTACTCCTCCTTGGGGACCCCAATAACATCGCTCCCGTTTGCCCTATTACTGTGTCTACCAAATGTCCAAATACAGAGGGCAGTCAGCATCCTCTCACTACCCCTCCTCCTTTCCACCTGTTCCCCAGTTCGTCCCTTTCCAGTCCTTGCTGGCTGGCACTGGGTGAAAGAAGCATCAGCTTTAGCCAGTCTGTTGCTCACCTGCCAGCCTGCCTGGTTTAGGCAGTGTGCACACCTAGATCAGCTTCCCTAACAGGGAAGTTGCAAGAAAGTCTCTTCCTTATCCTCCCACAGAAGTTGTCTTCCTGCAACTGACAAGTGACTGGGTGGGGACACAGGTAGCACCGACTCACTGCATGCTTGAGGAAACATGGCTAGACATTAAGTTAAATCTTTATTATCTCTCCCCCTTTCCCTATGAGCTGTGTACTTGTTAAAATATTTTTTGTTCTGAAGATTACAAACATCATTTGGTTTAAAAAAGTCCTAAGAAAAAAAGGCCACATGGCAATTTCAGAAGCTTGAAGCCAGAGTGCAGCGTACTGTGAGAGCTCCACTCCATCACCTGGCCAGTGGCATGATGTCCTAGGCAGCCCCGCCTACTGTATTTGGCTGTTACACTTTTCACCACCCGACTGAGTCATCAATAGGGCTGCTAATGCTAATGGCATCACGGAAATGGAAATGTAAACAGAATGTTGTGTATATTTTGTCATCACACTAATCGCCTATTCTGTAGTACAGAACACCAGTAGTTGTCAGTTCCACACCCCCCCCATGATGCATGCTAGACTTAGTAGCTTTTGCTTCTACAACAGTAAGTTTTCACCAAAGAAACTAAACAAAGTTTAGAAGTTTACGTATACTTCAAAGCCTGTTAGCTATATTTTACATACTGTAATATGCCCTCAATATGTAAAATAAGTAAACCTTAATGTCACCTTGTTTTTCTTCTGCCTGGAAATCATAGGACTTGCACACATACAAATCAATCTTTCTGTTGTTGTTAGTTTGCTGGACTAAATTTTTGAGGCTAGAAAAGAATTTCAGTGAGTTTTGATCATTTTAATAACACTAGGTACTTAAGGAGAGTTGTGCCATAATGCAGTTTCGGACCACTAGTCAATGTACAAGCACAGATTTACAGAGAAGCCAAGGTAGATGCCTTAAGTCAAATAATCTGGAAAAAAAATGTTTGTTTTTTCCCCCCACTGTTGCAATGGCTGATTCAAGTTGCAAAGCAAACAGAGCAAGAACTCCAACACAATCTGAGCAGTTAGTACAAGCAAAATACAGCCATTCATTTTGGTACAGCAATTGCCAGTCAATGCCCTGACCTACAGTAACAACTAAAGCCAGTCATAGGTTTGCTTTTCACAATAGAAATATTTTAAAAGAGAAATGATAAATGTATAGGGTTAAAAATAACTCCAACAAACCAAAAGGTAGTCCCATCTAGAAGAGTAACACTTCTAAATATTTTGGAAGATTTATGTTTAAAGTAATGAACAAAACCAAACCAGACCAAAAATAAAAAAAACTATAATTTCTACATAATTCATTGCTGCAAGCATCAACTAGTTGAAGAATATCTACTTCAAAGTCCAAAAGGCATGAACTATCATATGTGATCAACACTGATGAAGAACAAAGTGTTTTCCCTGACAATGTCAGGTGGTACTCAATGAACATCCAGCTACTGCCCATGGGAATGCTGCCTGCCTGAGAAAGCAGAGCTTGAATTTTGGTTAAAGTGATAGAGCTTAGCACTGACTTCACTAATTCTAAATCTTTTCTTTGAGCCTCATAGCAAATTTAGCTAACCTATGAGTAAAAATCTTTTTCAGGTAATTTTGTGTATAACAAAACAAAGAGTTAAAAAAAGTGGAGAGAATTTATATGTAATTTTTTAACTGAGTCAAAACAATCTCTTCCCCTCTCGTCCTTTTACTCTCCATTACCAGATACTATTCTGATAGGTTGTTATTGGTAAAGAATTTGGCTAAAAACTTTCTATGAAGTAAAATAAGCTAAACAAATTTAATTGAAACATTTATGTTCAAAATAGTCACTATATAGAATGCACAGGTTTTTCTAACGTTTCTCCATAATTAAATAATACTGATATGAGTATCAGTATTTAGTCTGAAGCTTTAGTCATAAGTATTTAGTACTGAAGCCTTTAATTATGGGATGAAATAATTTCTTCAAGTTTAGGAAGCTATTCTCCCAAATCACTGACCAGATTATAGGAGGATAGAACCAAATGGTATAGAGCTTTTTAATCAAAGGGAGAAAAGCATAGTAAAAACCTACACGCACAGGACTAAAGCTGTGAAAATGAAATTAATGTCTTATTTTTCCCTTTCAATACTTAGGTAATAAGCAAGTGAAACAAACCAACTAAAGAAGATTTTGATTACTTCCAGAAAACAACCTGCCTGACTTTCCAGAAAATACATTTAAGACAAGCCTCAATCTCTACAAATCGCATCACCTGCATTGTATATCATGTCCAACTGGTGAGCTACTAATCCCACCTGGTTTAAGAAATAATGCATCAGATAAAAAAACAAGACCAAAACCACATCACTACGAACACTAGCACAACTTGCTATTACGTTGTTTGCTTTCTAGTGACTTTGGTGTCATTTTCCTTCTTCAAAATTGACCTGCATTTTAACCAGTATCAGTACAATAATAGCACACTTACTGTTAACTCCACGAGGGTAATAAATCAATATTCTGTTCTACAGGCCCAAGGTACAAATGAAGATGTCCTGCTGCCTCTCCAGCTAATGGCAGCTGAGCTTCAAGAAGGACTTGCCTCTCTCCAACTTGCCAAGCGACCACGTCACATGCACTCTGCGGTTCACACCTAAAGCCTCAAAGCTGAAAACGTCCCACATTTCATTGCAAAGGGGATGTTCACACTGCTGAGATGTCCTCACAGTACTGGAAATACTTAGTTGTCACAAGCTAGGCACACAGTTTGCCCAGATGAGATTCAGTTACCTAAATTACCCTTTCCAGTCAGTGGGAACTTCACCAGACTGCCACAGCTTCACAAATACGATCAACAGTGGCTTAGCAACTGCCAGTTCCCTCGGGACCCGTGGATGCACCTCATCAGGTCCCACAGTATCTGGGTTTTGGCTGGGATAGTGTTAATTATACAGCACTGTGGTTTGGATTTAGTGTGAGAGCAATGTTGGTAACACACCAATGTTTTCCAGTTGTTGCTGAGTAATGCTTATACCAAGGCAAAGACTTTCCAGCTTCCCACGCTGTGCCGACAAGGAAGTGCCCAAGGAGCTGGGTGGGAGCACAGCTGGGGCAGCTGACCCACACTGGCCAAAGGGATATGCCCTACCACATCATGTCACGCTTGGTATACAAATTAGAGGGCAGTTGGCTGGGGCCCTCACTGTTCAGGGATGGGCTGACCATTCCTCATTTTGTATAGTCAATTATCTCCCTTTTCTGTCATATTAAACTGTCTTTATCTCAACCCGTAAGTTTATCTTCTCTAATTCTCTCCCCCATCCTGCTGGAGCAGGGCAGTGAGCGAATGGCTGCTTGGTTGCTTGCACTGCCTGATGTGCAATCAAAACAGCCTTTCAGACCAACTTCTTTAGACATTAAATTTGTCAACCCTGTGTCCCACCCCCTCCATCATTTTTGTTGCATTCTAAAACTTCTTAATTAAGAAAATTCAAACAGTTTAGGTATCTCCAATACAACCAATATGGCAGTTAACATGAAGGAGATCTGGAATCCAATTCTTATTATATGCACTGTGATGTCCCTTTCATTTGTTACTGCTGTTGGTATGTCACTGGCTCCTAATTCCTTATTTGGCCAGGGCTCGCTGGGTTGAGGTTTTGGTAAAAACAAATTTGAAAAAAGCCAGCCTGCCTGCCTGCCTGCCTGCCTGCCTCCCTGCCTTCAAAATCAACAAGATGTTATGTATTAATTTTACATTTGACAAAGTTAATTGTATTATACCTCTCTTTTTATTACAGGCATTTCACTAATGCAGTCTGTTTTATCTAGGAACTAGCTGTAGCTATCAATATTATCAAACTATAGAGAAAAGGATGGTACCTTTTACCTGCTAGAAATGGAGAGAAAGCAGTGAGAAACATTCCCTCTGTAATCCAGCTGCAGTAATCTGAGATGCTGTGCAAAAGGAAGATAGCATCTCAGAATCTCCCAGTATCATAGAATGGATGAAAACTACACAACACCGAACCAACGAGGTTTTGATCCCAAACCAAGTACTTGGGTAACTGGGAAATGCCAATGGGAACTTCATGATATGTGGTACTCTGACTGCAGTCAGGCCATGAGGAGATCATGGAGATGTGCTGCTGCTCCACCAAAGACCATTTCAGCAGCAATGCTGCTACTTGAAGCACTCACTCACCCCTGAGTTTACAGGAGGCTGGGGGTGCTTTAGCTCTGCCCCAGCTGATTACGAAGCCGAGCCTGTGCAGCGCTACCCGCCGCGTGTCCCGATACCACCAAGATCTCTCCTCTAGCACAATCCAGTCCCTGGTAGACAGCTGAAAACTCAGTTTGGCCTGAGCAGCTGTTTAACTGCTGGGAGAAAACATCTCTACGCGCATGGATTGCGCCGTGCTGAACAAGAAAAGCTCTCCCAGGTCTTTCTCAGCAAGCTGCTGGCACTTGTCAATTATATTACATGTAAGTACACAATAACAGGAGAATTGTACCACCTGGCCCTGGCTCCCAGTCAATAGGATTTTAATGGCTGGATCGATAATTAGCTGTCTCTATATTTACAAAGGGTTGCCACCTTGTGCAAACAGCTTGAGAGTGTGCTTTGATACTGGCCTACACAAGGCAACCTGCATCCCAGGCTGGATGCAATTAATATCAAAGTCACTTCACTCTGGGCGTAATGTTGCACTGTGTATCTGTGGATATACTGAAAGGATATGAGTAGTATTTACATTTTTTAACTAACTAAAAAGGACACTGAGAAAACTGGATATGGATTTAAAATTAAGAGTGCTACTGAAATAATCCCTAGGATTAAATATTTACCATGTAAGAGGAATACCTTGAACAGAAGTGCCCTCTCCAGCCAAGCTCTGCAAGACTAAGACATGTCTCATCTATCTATTCTTTACACATATGAAATCAGCTTATTCAATTTTTCCTGGCAGGATTTTCAAATCAAGCTTTTCATAGTTTGTCTGGGCAGACCAACTAGATTGGTCTTTACTTTGGTCTGAGTGAGGTTCCCCAAACAAGGCACCAGTACTCCAGATGAATTACTGTACAAGCAGAACTGAAAACAGAAGCAGGACTTTTTCTTAGAACACAGAGTGTTATTGAAACAGGTTCACATAGCCTTTATCTTTTTTCCTTCTAACAGCGTAGAAATGCTGACTCACCCAATAAACCCCACTGCTTGTGATCCAATAAAATGCTGTATCTAAACTCCAAGGACAGAAAAGTATCTTCATATAGAGCATCATAAATAGGAAAAAAAAAAGGTAGAGATAAAAATAAATATCACTGCTACATCAGCAAACCTGAGGTTCCTTAACAAATGCCTAAGAGATTAAGTCCTTCTTTGGACCTGCTCTATGATCTTTTTAAGTCCTCCAGCCAGCCCAGGACCCCTGAGAACAGAAAAAACTACTTTCTGTCTGGTAGTGCTCTCACAAGGGAAAGAAGTTAATTTCCCAGTTGTTCTTTCTGCACATCTTCTCCTGCACAGCAGTACCAATCAGGACAAGAAAAGCCAAAACAGTGTTGCCCAAGTACAGAAACACAAACCTGACAAGCACAGATCTAAAAGCATTGCCTTGGAAATAAAGATGAGAGGACGTCGTCCTTCCAAGGTGTGCTTTTGCAGCTGGCTGCCACCTGCACCAACCCAGCTTCCCTCTGCTCCCTGGCATCTCCCCCCTCATCTCATGCTAGGCATGGCATCTACTTACATCATCCTTATGGCATCCTCTGCTGCCCCTTGCTCAGGCTTCTGATGAAGTTTGTTCCGCTCCTCCCTGCTGAAGAGGATGAAATGAGGAATGAGGAAGTTTCCAAATGAGGAAACTTTAGTACTGTGCTGTCACTGGCCAGTGCAACTCTGTCTAACAAAGCCACAATTCTGTTCTGGTTTGCTGTCTTCAACAGGTAAGAATGGAAATGGTGGACAATTTAATTCACATTGCAAATCTGGTCGTCTCTGCTTTTTCTGTCCCACTTCACTTCTTTGTAATTGCTTCAATCTCCTGGATGCATCTTGGTATTTGGAAGCTACGTGACGGGGCAGCATCCTTGTAATGAACGTCATCACTGGTGCATCTGTACCACAAAGGAGAACTTAACCCACACATCAGCATGCCAAACGTAATGTGAAAGAGGAACCTATGTGTCACTGCATACGGCTCTGCCAATCACTGACATCTGAAATTAGAGATCAATGAGACCACATGTGTGTTACCCAGGGAAAGAAAATACTTGGCTGCCAACTCACAGTGATACACCAAGTCTGGAGAGTATGAAATAAGCCAGAAGAGTCTCTCAGACTTGGGTACCTCGCTCATGCCTCAGGACCTCAACAGGCACGGCTCTGGGGTGCTCGTTGAAGCCTGCTATTGGCAGTTCTGGATAAGCCTGATTAATTTCTTGGTGCTGCAAATACCAAAATACATTCTGAAGCGTATACATGCACGTACTTCAGAAAACAAACACTGCCCTAAACATTTAAGTTTCAACTTTAAGTCTTCAACTGCTCCAAGCTGCCCCTCAAAGCTTCTGCAGAGATGTGCCAGCACATGGCCTGCAGAAGCAGCAAGGTGCAGGAGGGATGCACCAGCAGACAGAGCCCAGAGGCATTCCAGCGCCTACAAAGCACAACAGAATTTTCCCTGTCCTCACCTCTGCATTTGCAGTGCTGTCCCTTAACAGGAAATGCATCAGGCATTTATTACTATGAAGGAGAGGGGAGCAGAACCTTGGGAAGACAGGGCTTTAGGTTGTGCCTTGCTGCTGCACAGTTCACATTTTAAGGCAGAACAAACACAACAGTATCAAATATAATATATCAAGTACAGAATAGTAATACATAATATATAACCACATATAATCTTTTTTCTTGCAGATTGGAATCAACAGCTCAGGATTAGAGGAATAATGCTACTGTTCCTTTCAGGTTTCTGGAAGGATTTTCGCCTTCCCAGTGAATTTGACTTTTCACTTGATAGCTAGTCTGACAAATCAGTGACCTATTATAAAGATGCTCTCTTCCAGATCCACCACTCAGTCCCAGAAACAGTGTTTTCTCATACAAGAGTTCTATTTCTGAAACTCTGAAGCTCATTCAGAGCCTCCTGGCGTCAACAATCTTCAAAGCAGAGCCATAACTAAAAAGATTTAGCTTCAGTCCTACAGCAGATGTAAATCATCTGAGCTCTACTGATGTTGAAATATAAAACACTATTGAAAAATGTCAAAATACAGTTACAGGGATCAACTGTACACTTCTGTTGTGGTTGACCCAGGCTGGAGGCCAGGTGCCCACCAAAGCTGCCCTATCACACCCCCTCCTCAGCTAGACAGGGCAGAGAAAATACAAGGAAAGGTTCATGGGTGGAGACAAAGACAGGGAGAGCTCACTCACCACGAATCATTATGGGCAAAACAGATTTGACTTGGCGAAAAAATTAATTAATTACCCATCAAATCAGAGTCGGATAATGAGAAATATACTCAAATCTTTGAAACACCTACCCCCATCCCTCCCTTCTTCCCCGGCTTAATTTCACTCTGCTTTCTCTACCCACTCCCCTGAGCAGCAAAGGGGGCAGGGAATGTGGGTTGCAGTCAGTCCATCACACATTGTCTCTGCCAATCCTTCCTCCTCAGAGGAGGGGTCCTCACACTCTTCCCCTGCTCCAGCGTGGGGTCCCTGCATTTGAAATAATAAAAGGTCTGGTACCCGATGCATGGAGTGTAGCCATAGTTAATTATCAGTGGCTTCAGGGCATACTTTCATCTCTCTTGTTCCTCTTTATAGTTTGGAAAAACAGTGAATAGCCAAAACGGGCAATAGCAAGATCTGCAGTAAAAAGGAACTGCAGGCTCCGAAGGCCCCATGCTCATTTTCAGCAAGGTTCCCACAAGAAGCCACTCAGCACCAGCTATTTCACAGCAGACACACTCCATGCCACCATCCCCCACTCACCTGGGAGGCCTCAGGTGTGAGGCTGCCCATTCACACACTTCTTCCTTCTCTCCTTTCCTCTCCTGTAACTTGGGTCACTCAGCTGTCCTCCACTTGAGGATACGTGGGTGTCTTGCAACTCCTAGGAGCTGAGGCTTCCTAAACACAAGGATGTGACTGTACCATGCTTTGGGTCATGCACAGACCCTGCGATGCACACTGGCATCCCTTTTCTGCTGTAGACCAATTATCAAAAAATGACTTCTGGAGCTGGCATCTCCCATTCCAATGCTACAAACAAGGATCCTTCCTCACCTGGAGAGGCAGGTGCTCTCTTGCCTGCAGCAGGAGGCAGCTGCCAAACAGATGGCCTTTCATTTCTTCTCCTTCACCTTTCTTTGGCCTCTCCAGCTTCAACCACATCAGCTCAAGCCCGCAGGCAGTAAGCGATTCCACACATCCATCCCTTTTTGCCCCTGGAGAGCAAGGCCCAGCAGGGATAACCCAGGCAAGCCTAAGGCGGGTGCAGCCAGCAGCATCCCCAGGAGGTGAACGTACAGCTGCATCCTCGGCACGGCCTGTGAGAGGGAACGAAGCCGCCCGACCCGCCCGCACCTCCTGCGGACACCGCTCTTTCCCCGCGCTGCTGCGGGCGGCACGTGCGTTTAAAGGGGAATCCAGCGCGCCCGAAGGCCGCTGGCCGCCTTCAGGACAGGGCTCAGGGCTCGCCTGGGGCTACGGGACACGCTTCGGGGAACGTACTGGAGCCGAGGGCAGCTGCGCGGGGGGAAGCAGGCCCGATGGAGACTCGAAGGGAGCTCTGGCGAGCTGGGGTGCCGCTTCCCGCTCCTTTCCGCTCTACCAGCTCTCGAGTGACTCCCAAAGACCGCCCTGACCCGGCACGCCTCGCCGGCAGCACGCTGGGAGCCTGCGGCGGGGGCGGCTAAAAGCTCCCAGTCCCGGCGCCCCCGGGCGGTCAGCTGGCGGGAGA
>VZTU01009009.1:61282-97993 GCA_013400835.1 Zapornia atra
ACCGTGGTGCCGCTCCCTGGCACCGCGCGTGCGCAGGCCGCCCACCGCCGCGCCGCAGTACCGCGCTGCCAGCACGAGGCGGCGGCGTCGCGGTGCCGTTACCGGTGGAGGCGCGTTGGGGTCGCCGGGCGGCGGCGGGGCGCGAGCTCTAGTACCGCGATTCGAGCGCCGTACGGCACGCCACCGCGCACGCGCTCGGGGCAGCGGGAAAGCTGCCTATCCCGGCAGCCAAGGTGGTCCCCGGGCGGCCCCCGGCCCCGTACCGGCAGGCTCCTCCCGGCTCCCTGAGCCTGCGGGGACACCGCGGCTCGCGCCCCGCCCNCAGCCTTCCCTGGAGCTGCGCTTGTCGGTCTGGCAGGGAGCGGTCGGCCGCTCGGTGCGACCCGATAGCTCTGGGCTGCAGGTTCCCCTTCTGGGGCACAGAGAGGCACCCAAAGGGAGAGAAGCCGAGGGTGGATAAGGCCAGAGCGTACTCACAAAGCTGTGGGAGGGGAGAAAGCAGAGAACGTTGCTGCCCACGGCAAGGTGCCGAGGCTCATGGAGGGCTTGGGCACACCCCAGAAAGCAAGCCGAGTGTTCTGGGGCACACCAGAACAAAAGCAGGGTGCCTCAGAATGCCCTCAGACTCCAAGGGCATCATAAAGTAAACTGGGGGGCCCATGGTGCACCTAGATGAGAAAGGAGGTTCCCCCAGGGCAAGTGCAAGGCCTTGGTGGACTGGGAAGTGTTAGAGCAGGAGGCTCAAGTCTGCGGTGTATCGCCAGTCACTTGGAAACCAGTCACCATTCAGGACTATGCACTGTCACATTCTCTGCATCTCAAAGGTTTTGAGTTGGAAAGGTACAAACCCACCATCTTGTATAAGCTCGGCCTAAATAGGCTGCAGTTTCGAGCATCCTTGACACTGGAATAGAGGTGTGGACTGCACAAAGAGGCAAGACTTACGTGCTCCTCCCGAACAGCACGTCCTGCTGCTGTGTCAGGGACAGAACACTGTTACAGGCTATGAAGCAGGATGCTTCATAGGTTTTTGGGACGTGGAACAGAGAATAATGGAATGGTAAAGTGATTATGTCTGACTGGAACAGCCTCTACCCTGTAGACTGTTCTGCTGAATCAGCTTCTTGGTATCACAGTTAGCCCTTTCTCCACTGAAACCACAAATGACAATCCCAGTACTTGAAACCCTGAAGTGATTAGGAACAATGTCATTAGATTGTGGAGGAAAACACTGCTGTCAATTTTTGAGTCTCTAAACACAGCATAGCTCAGAAATAAAGATCAAAATTTTATTTCCATGTTGGTAATAAAAATAATTCCATGACTTCTGTAAACCATTGCATAAACGCTATAGTGTAGAAAAGTTTTAACAAGTGTTAACAATTTTAAACAGTTCACTACAAGTAAATGAGTATGCATTATAAATAATATGTTTTGCATTAAGAACAATCTCATTCACAAAATCATTTCTGCCTGTACACTCAAAACATTAACGGCTTCCATAAATTAATATGAGTAAAAATTTCGTATTTATTTAGGGTCTGATGATGACCACAGTTACACAAGCATAGTGTGACCAATAATATCACTACCTATATTTAATACTAGGATACTCTGAATGGCAATATAGAACAAACCAAGTATGTCTTTAATAATCTGCTATTCAAAGAAGACTAATAATAAGCCTATAACATGCAGCTTGGGATCTATCTGTAGTTAGCGTACTTCCGGTTAAATTACAGCTCTGAACTGTAAAAACCCTGAGAAATCACAATTTTAATCTATTATTCCCCAGGCTAAAGTAACTGTGACAACAAAATGGCATTCACATCAAAATTATATCCTTACATAAATTAACACAGAACTTTGTCAAATACCAAAGTGAATCTTGAAAAATCCATTTCAGTTGCTTTATGTAGTTTGTGAATTCAGCAAATTACCGTACTGTAGTCTCACTGAAATATCATTTTAATGTGTCCAGTTTCTAGATAGCATATATAATACAAGGACAAATACTTACAGAGGTCAGCTTTCATTTCTGACTTCTTCCAAATAGTCATCACTGCCTATATTTTATCCTCTTCCATTTTAAAGTTCTGTTGTACTATTTGTTTGTACTTGCAGCTGACTTGCTTTCATAAGATACAGCAAACCTTGCTTGTAATTTCTCACAAAAAGAATTCAGTGAAGAATAACTGTATTACTTCCTTATGACTGCTATGTATGATGATGCATGGTTCAAGTGATTACCTAAAGATTCATCTAGAATTACAGCAAGCTGCCCAGTCTGAGAATTTCACATGTAGGTTTGTTTCTTTGGTATGTGTTTTTTCCTTGTCCACCAAATGGTTTGTCGATAGTTTTTAAATGTGTCTGTAATTCAGCACCAAAGAAACTTAACAGGGAATACCTGCAACGTTTGCAGTGCTGATATTATAACAGGACACACATTATCATTTTCAAGATTCATTGCTGTAAAACACAAATCATACAACTTTAAAAAGCAACAGACTAAACATATTACTTCATTTCCCCTAAAAATCCAGCACACACAAACTATGAATGTTGATGGGATGATTCACACTGCAAGTGTTCTTTACATTCCTTTTTTTTGTTGGTGTTCTGAGATTACAAAAATCACTTGTTACTACAAAAAAACCCCAAAAACCCAACAAAACCAAACCAAAACAATAGCCCTAAGACATAGGCAAATGCACTAAAATACACATGGAGAACTATAAACACTGACAAGACAGCACAAAACCGCGCTTCTGCGTCTTGTGGGTAACAAACTGCCACCTCGCTGCAGACGGGCAGCACAATGTGGCCTAAGCTGGTTTCTTCTAAAATACCAAAGCAAAAAAAAATATCATTAAGATATTTATAAACGTTTTTGTGAGCACAAGGGTTGCAGAATGCTGTTCCACACTAGAGAAATACAGTAAATTGATGGCCAAAGTAACGGTTTGTTTAAAAAATACGTAACATTTCAATTGATAATTGCACATTATGCTTTGATTTGCTCACTGTTTAATAAAAACAACCACCCAACAACACCCCCCACCCTCCCACCCAAACCCAACAACAAAACCCTTACATGACTAAGTCTGCTTTAGTCCAAAATGCTGTTAAGGTTCAAAAACCAGTCTTTGTCGTAGACTGCACAGATGCAAAAAATACATTAATACCTACAGCCAAGCTTGGTGATCCATGTTCCTTTTTTTATAAGTCCAAAGCTGGCTACACCTTTAAAACAGCAATATCTTATTTTAGGACAGAAAAGTGTGTTTGAAAATGCAAATACAGCCCAATTTCATACTCATCTCAGTATAAACATGTTAGAGAAACTGTGTTAAAGTCGCATCAAATCACATTATTAAACCCAACTTTGGTATTTAAAAATGATCTTCAGACAAACTTTTGAAACTGAAGCAAGTAGAAATATATTTTAATATTTTATCCTACTTCTCCCTTCCCAAAAGGTCATCAGTGCTCCTCAAGATCTACAGGTCTTAGGAAAGCAGCAAGAAGTCTGTACGTTTAGCTCTCACTGAAGAGGCGTAATGATTTTTTGCTAACTCAAGCCCTCGTACAAAGAACGTTAAAGTCCAAAGGAGAGAGTGATTTCAGCACTACTGGCTGGGCTGACACAGTTCTAAAAGCTCTATTTCAACAACAATAATTTTAGTTTACATTTTGTTTTTTGTTTTAGCATGACTGAACTTTAAAGAGATTAACTCATTGCTGCCTGTGTGAACTCATTTTTCGTACTGAACACAGTAACACAGAGATACAGATCATGTAACACAGTAGTAGGTCATTTCAATCTAAGTTGTACTAGTGTCACACCTGAATTGAACTGAAAAAGGAGTAACGCAGGCAATTATTCCATGTAAGAAAAATAAAGATATACAGTGTTAACATGCAGTAATTAATTTAACTTCTCCTCCTGAATTGCATGTTCCCAACTCCCAGGATGAAGTAAGGATATTACCATCTTTTAAAAGAATCACTGTGTCAAAGTGCCACTGCCTGATTACAGGCTCAAATAATTTTGCAGTTCCTTTCAAACATGCATCACTTCATTACTGAAAAAAAAGTGTATTTTTAAATATTTATAAAAGCAAGAGATGTATTCTAGTTATTGTCAAATTGTTCAATACAAAATTAATCAATAGAAATTATTTGCAAAATTCTTTTTTTTTTTTGTCTTCTGCCATTTTCTAGGATATTGGGCATAGGCACTTGGTAATATTATATATATCATATCTGCTCCCGATGAGTACCACGCAGGGTAGGAGATGTACAAAAAACTTCAAGACTACAAACATCTAAACTGAGGGAAATATGCAAATGCAGAGCTGTTGACTAAAACATCTGTTTCACAAAATTGAAAACATGTCTTTGAATATGAAATCCTATGTGCCTCACTGGTTTTGTCTCTGCTGGTACATTTATAAATACTACAGTATGCGGTTAACTTATAAACTGTAAAAAAACTAGGTAAGTTGTAATTTCTATTTAATCATATTGTGATTTAACAGTAAATCCATGTGAAATATTTTCAATTCACAGTACACATTTAACACATCATATTATTGCATATTAAAAAATAAACATACGACCTAGAAAGCAGCTTGAAGCGATTTACAACATATCTTCTAACAAAACACAATAATTAAAAAGTGCTTTTATATTAATCAGAGTTTTCCAAACATCCAAGTAAACATAGTGTTAGACCGATTCCAAAATACTGGCTCTGGTGTTCCACACACAGCAGCCCTGGCAAAAGGACCATCTGGACTGCTGAGTGTGTAGTTACTGTACCTACGTATCCATCCTCTGTTAATGGAAATAACAGGTATCAACACTTCATTCAGGCATTATGGTACGATTTATACAAAGTGATTACAGTGCAAATGAACCTAAGTAGCTTGTGCACTAGGAATGTGAGTGGAAGTCACAAAAGGCTGAAATGGGATTGGAGGAGAGGGGGGATGAAAGAACCTCAAAACGACAGAACCTCATCAAATGATGGAAGTCAGTATGTAAAGGTGAGCAAGCCTTACTCTCTACCTTAGAGCAACTAAGTCTCTCACATCAAAATGGAAATCAGTCTAGCACTATTAAACGGATTAATTATGAGTGATATAATTCTGATACAAAATACAAGCCCATTAAAATTATTCAATTCATGAACATGATATGAGTACTAGGCCTCTATGTTACCACAGGTTTTTTTTCTTCTTGCAGCAGGGACATTCTTCTTGTGCAGCTGCACAGCGATCACAGAGTACATAGTGTTGGCATGGATTCAGGATAATGCTACGGTCACCTTCCTGACAGATGATACACTTCTTTGACTGGAGCTGGAAAATCACCTGTAAAAAGATGACTGCACTCAGTAAAAATGATTTGAAAGTGTACACTTGTGTTCTAGCAGCTTTACAGCTTGGCTGTCACCAGTAAACTTCTAATTTAGCAGCACAAAGGACAGTATCTGAACGACAGAGAGCTGAATTGAGGGTCAGAGAGCTGAAATGAGGGTTGTAAGATCAGGGCACATGTAACTTTTAAAGTAGCAGCTGGAGGAGCATAGGTGCCTTTAGAAAGGAAAGCATGTGGGATTGAACCTCTGGGCCAAAATTTTCCTGCATAATTGGGGTGAGTGATGCAAACTAACAAAAGAGGAAATAAGCCTTTTTCATTGTCAAATACTCCTTTATTTTGCAATTTCAAGCCACTGTTACATTTTCTCATGCTGTTGGAGATGTTCACATTAAGGACAAAATGGAAGCATCCCAAATGTGTGATACTTTGAATAAAGCTGCTGACACAGACTTTGGGCAGGATGTACTACAACTGCAAACATCTCCATGCCATAAGCCTTATCAACCCCATTAAGAAACAAGAGGAACTGGAAAGCATCTGAAAGCCATGTTAACTTTTGAAGAGCAAGACATGGTTTGGACTAAGAGAAGAACCCAGAACGAGATGTGTGGCACTGCCTAAGACACAAACTTCCTCCTGGAAGGAAGAGATAGGTGAGAAGAGGCCACAGTGGTAAAGGAAACCTGAGAAACTGAGGAGCTGGAAAAGGGAGCAATAGTTCTGATCACTCCGGCCTGGCTGAGATGACTTCCATTCCAGGATGCAATGACTTTTTTGGGAAGATGTCCCCAGACTCTTTTGCTCCTCTTTAAAATCTCTTAGGAGACAAACACCAGGGGTCCCTAATCCAATCCAGAATCCTGTAAAGGGTAACAGGAGCTTGGTAACTAGCTTGTCATGTCCTCATCCACCTACTTCACTGACAGTTAAATTATGTTTTAAACTCTTATAAGGTGAGCCTGGCCTTTTTTTTTCCCAAGGCTGTAGTTCATACTGATACAGATGGCACTGTACAGGACGTGCACTGAGACAAAGAAGACACCACTGTACTCAAGCAGGTACTAGAGGATGGCAGACTGTCCCAGTAGTAAAAAGCCTCACTTGTCTGGACAGTTCCACCACAGTCAAAACAGCAAGAAATGATGTCATATATGGTGTCACTGCCCTTTGAGACTGCAGGGGAGAAAGCAATGTGAAACCAGGTCATGTTCCACAAGGTTTGAAGTGTGGTGCCTGGTTTTGCCATGCCCTCAATCTGGCAGCAAAGAACCATCCTAAATTTTGGCAAAAACAACAGTCTGGATTTGAGAGGAAGTGAAATAATCACCTTAGCAGCCTATTGCTGTAAGGGACTGAAACATCTGACATTGAGGAGAGGCTGAAAATGCTGGGACTGTTTAGCCTTGAGAAGAGATGGCATCTTACACATGGGTATAAATACTTGATGAGAGAGAGTAAAACAGATAGGGCCAGACACTTCCTGCTGGTATCCAGTGAAAGAAGAGGCAATGGACACAAATTGAAATCCAGATAATTCCAAATAGGCATCTCTGTGAGGATGGTCAAACACTGTAAAAGATTGCCCACAGAGGTGGTGGATTCTCACCTTTTTGAGATACTCAAAACAACCGGGCAAGGCACTGAGCCCTGCTTGAGTTGACCCTGTTCTGAGAAGGGGGTTGGACTGGATGATCTCCAGAGGTCCCTTCTAATAGTGATTCTATGCTCCAAGTCTGTAATGGCCTCTCTGACTATACAAACTCCTAGCAGTGAACTCATCACCTACTTTCTAAACAAGTGAAAAGCATGTAAATATTTTCATTTCTTTAAGGCAACTATTTATACCTATTTAGGTAGTATCCAAAATGCTTGGGGTAAAAGCTGGTTTTAAATCTTATTTTAATCACCCCAAGAATTCTTGTGAATCCCTTGTCATTTAAGCAGAGAAAAAACCATAGATGAATCCATTAGGTTGAAAAACCTGAACCATCCTCTAATTCCAGAAAAGGAAGCCTTAACACAAAGAGCAATGTTGTTCTTTAAAATGAAACCTGGCATAAATACATCATTGAAGCTTACTGAGCTGCCAGTTTTGGTTAGTCATAAATAATTATGCAGATGAAGAAACTCACCTCATCTATTGTTTCTAAATCCAAGTGCAGCTGATTTTGTAAGGAGCGAAGCTTTGGCAAGGGTATCTTTTCCATATCTCCATAGTTCTTCACATAAGGTAATGTAGTTGATAGACAAGCAGCTAATTGTGCCTTCAGCCTTTTTAATTTATTTTCTACTTCCTCCTTCTTCTGAAGAGCAAGTTGTTTGTCTGCATCTGCAATGTTAGCACGTTCTTTTGCTTCCTGAGCCTCTTTCTGCCATGCATCACATGCCTGGAAGAAAGACATTTTCAGAATATAAAAAAATAAATTTTAAAAATTAACAACAGAAGAGCAAATTCAAAAGCTGTCAAAGATGCAGGTAATTAATTTTAGACATAACAAGGCATTTTCTGTCTATTTACTGCTTCTCCCTCCTTACCCTACTTTCTAATTAACGACTCAGAAGAGTTGCTTTGTCTTAATGCAATTTTAGGTATGTCTCTGTTACTTGTCGGTAAACAGCCAGAAGCCTTTTTGGAGTTCTATAAATGGAATGCATTTTAAATGTTAAATTCATAATTTAATGTCAAGAGACATCAAAACCAATCAAAATTTAGTACAGCTATATAGCTACTCCTTGTCACAAAGTGTCCCTGCCTAGAGAGGCAGATCAACTTTCAGAAAATGAATTGCCCTTTAAAAAGCTCAGTTTCCTTCATGCCACTAGCTCATTTTGAGGATGGAAGGAACATTCTTTTGACAGACTGTTATAAAACTCTGGGTCCAAGGACAAGAAGATATGTAAAAAGGAGAAGTGTAAGAGTTGCTTGTTAGTAAAAAAACCCCACAAACCCCAAATTACTATTACCATACATTAGCATACCTGTTTGACTTGTTGCCAAGATTCTTCCCATTGTTTTAGTTTTCTCTTGGCATCATCAAGTTCCTGTCTAACTCGAGTTAGCTCGTTCCCACTGGTGTTGGAACTTACTGAGGGGGTAGTGCCACTGCTTAGTACTGGGGATGGACTAGGGGAGAAACTCCCAGTTACAAAGTCCCAAATGCTCCCTGTAACACCATTTAAACCTGTAAAATGAAGGCAGAAAAAGAATTATCATTCCGCACATAGTGCTGCAAAAGGTTTCACACACAGAACTAAACAGATGTGCCACATACACAGCATTTATACTTTTATTGGCAAGACTCATAATATTTCACTACTTTCAGAAAAGTGCCAATCTTGACAAGGTATACAGTATTTACAGCAATTCAGGAGAGAGTTTTTTTCTTCTCACTTCCAATAAAAGACAACGGAGTTCAGAAAGAAGAAGGAAGCGTGGGGAATTCATTTCTATTCTGAAAGCTTTGTTCCTAGCAGCTCATACAGCATTTTAATTCTTCCCCTTCTTCTGTTTTGTATTTTCCTTTAGCACAATGTGGCAGCTGAAATGCATTCCTGCTGCCTATATGCCAACTGCTGTGTTCCAGCCCTTTCAAATGCCTGTAAATATCTCCTCTTCCAAGAATTTTTCCCCCCTTTACTAGAAACCAAAGTTGACTCCTTGAACTTTCTCCCACATACCACTTATAACTCCATTATCAGTAGTGTTACCAGGAGTGTTTTCCATTCCAATAGCCAGGTTTTGTAGCCCAGGTTAAGTCATAGGAAACATGCAAAGCCTTGAACTGAACATTTCTTACCTGGCATTGAATTCCCTCTTATCATACACACAGCGCAGCATTCAACTTACTTACCTAAAGAGTTGTGAGAAGAGGCTGAGGTGCCTAACATACTATGTTCTGTCTTCAAAGGCTGAGGCTGCTGGTGGTGAGGAGCCGTAGTGGATGAAACCAAAGACTGAGACAGTGATTGTGAAAGAGAACTGAGTGGAGAGGTGGAGAGGGATGATGATGAATGTAACGATGAGGACCGGACAAGAGAACCTGGAATATTGACAGGTGCTGAACTTCCCAGTAGCCTCTGACCTATGTATGCATTAGGGGGGGAAAAAATTAAATTGTTCCAAATCAGTACACAGCTCTCTGCAAATATTTTTCTGAAGAATAATATAAAATGTAAATTACATTATATATTTTGTTCAGTAGATTCTAAATGTCGACTGTACTTAACTCTCTGTGAAAACTGAGTTTGAAACAAAGCAAAAGTTAACAATACTTTAATAAAAAGAAATTGCATTGGTCAGAGATTCCCCAAATGATTATAATAAAAATAGGTATTAAAAAAAGGATGTTGAATCATGCAATTACTTAAATAAGCAAGTACAGATGCAGTGCATTTTACTGGTCAGGAAACAATTCAATATTTACTGTGAGGATTTCACTCATAAATAAGTTTGAATAGCAACTAAAAATGACATCACCTTTTCTTTTAAAAATATGTATCAAGTCAAATGATTATACTTAAAGCAATGGTCATGATTCTAGTTTTTGGGTTTTGCTTAAAACAGGCGTTTTCATTTGTTGATGTTCCCCCCTCTCCTTTATACTACTCCCTGCTGTCTCTTCCCTGCACTGCTCTCCTTTGCTGTGTGTTCCTCTCCTTTCCCAGGAGAGGCCAAATGGCTGAATACTTCCCAAGAGACCTTCAGCTAAATAGCTCCTTCCAGGTTAGATTGATAGAAAGATTACGTCCTTACCTTGCAAGGACTACAGGCTTAAAGGTTGTGTTGTGGTTTAATCTCAGCCAGTAACTAAGCAGCAAGCTGCTGCCCACTCACCCCTCCCACCTCCCAGGGAATGGGGAGGAGAATGGGAATAAAAGCCTCGTGGGTTGAGATTAAGACAGTTTAATAGGATAACAAAGGAAGTGGATAGTAATTATGATAATAAATTAATCCTTTGGTGTGTGTATAGACATAGATACACACATGCAGGTGATGCACAAATGCAATTGCTCACCACATGTGTAAGGAGAAAAAAACCCCAACCAACCCAATGCCCAGTCTGTTTCTGAGCAGTGACCCCACCTCCTAGCTTGCTTCCCCAGGGACATTCCCCAGCATGACGTTCTGGGGCAGGGAATAGCCTTTTGGCCAGTCTGGGTCAAGTGTCCTGGCTGTACTTTCCAGCTTCCTGGGTACCTGTTGGGGCCTGGGACTTGGTGTAAACACTACAACCACCTAGCAACAACTAAACCAAACTGTGTTATAAACATCATTCATTGCTGCTGGGAAGAAAATGAATGCTATCTCAGCCAAAATCAGGGCAGGCTGCTAGGTCCTTCTCCTCAAGAATTGTCCCCACTCCCCCTCTCAGCAACCATCTAGCCATGGAGGCACTTGTGGGTCCCCGCAGCTGTCTGCTGCCAGACGTCTGCAGCACTCAACATGCAGACAGGCAATCTCAAGCATAACGCCTTCCTGCAAATGCATCTCAGTCCTTCCATCAGCCACTATGCCCATGGGACCAAGTCATTAAGCACATTAAAATATGCTAAGAATGGTAAGAAAGAAAGGTATTTTAGATTAGTATAATTTTACAAATTGGACCCCTTACTTGCTAATCCAAGGTCACTGCCTTCTTGATCTTCTAATTCTCTATCTAGAGATGCGACGTTCACATCATTAAAATGCAAATCTAAAGCAGAACCTGTTAAACAAAACATTTTATCATTAATTATCCTTAAGTCATCCATAAAACTATCATGACAGATGAAATGAGGAAACTTTATTTGACTATTTTTGCTAGTATTTCCATCACAGAACTCTTTCATACCTGGGTCATGATCTTAAGCATATTACAGACACACAGTGAAAGATATCTTCTATTCTTTTCTAAAAGGGAAAACTTCCCTATGTAAGCTAATACAGCTTTTCAAGCTGGTGGGTTGAATAGAAGATAATGGAGAGGTGGCTATCTATCTGGATTTTCAGTAAGTCTGTATCACTTGTGCTCAGACATACATCAACAAGAAAAGAGGAAAAATAAAATTTGGATTGCTATGTAAATATATGGGTTTTATTATTGAATAAAAGCAGGTATTACACCTGAGGAAAGGCACTGTAAATGCCCCTCACAACAGCCAGCCCTTGGGATACGTGAGTTACGTATCAGGGCATAGAGATGCAAGGAATGTCAGAACAGTCAAATGGAAACATGCAATATCTTAAAATAAAGAAAGAATCAGTATTTAATTTAGAGTTAACAGTTAGACTGTCTTTTATTTTAATGCTTATGCTGGTCTAAGATTTCTCTGGACAATGCCATGAACAAGATCTTGGCAGCATATGTCTTGCTATGTCCACTGCTCATAAAGTGTTGGAAGATAGATATTTTTTCCCTTCTTCCTCTTAACTTCTTTTCTGCACAGGAAGCAATGTAACTTATCTCTCTTCACCTATACTTTAATTAATGTTGAACAACTGCACAGTCAAGAAGGCAGGAGAGAAGTGTGAGTAAACACTGATTTTACAAATAGGAAGGTGACGATCCCGGGCACTGTGGTCAGTGACAGTGACCCCCTTTGTATAAGTTTTTAGATTTTATGTTGAAAATCATGATTAAAAAATTGGCACAAAGCCTAAATGAGTTGAAAAGGAGCAAACAGAAATAAAAGGTACACTGTCTTGTGTAAAAGCTTCCAGAAGATCCAAAAGGGATCACTTGATCGCTTTGGAGTTAGACTGATTCCTCTCTCGTAACCTACTCCTGAACAGTGGGTACTGTGAACTGCAGCAAGTCTTTGGCAGAAGTACTAGATAGTGGTAAAAGTGCTACAAGTCAGGAACTGAAAGGACCATCTGGATCATTAATACAAGATCAGTGCAGTGTTCATGTGTATAGGCATTCTCCTCTGTTGACTAGGCTATTTATTTCATAGACTCCACAGTCTTGGAGCTCCAGGTTATATATAAAGGGAGTGACTGACCCAGAAGCAGGATCCACAGAACAGTGCTCAGCAGGAAACTGCCTAAGCTGTCCAGAACAAAAAACCAGCCAAGAGATGAAGTTCACATACTACACAATGATGCTCACAAGGATACCTGAGAGTTAAAAAGCTCTTTGTGAAGTGTTACTAGTTTGGGTCTCAAAAGCAACATGACTTTATCAGTAAGGAGCTGTGCCCAATCAATAACCCCTATCTTTCAGCAGTACTGACAAAGCAGCTTGGTGTCCCTCTGACTGAGGGAGGAAGCTCTCTGCATTGTCACTTTGGCCTGAAGTGAGGTTCCCTAGCTTTTCAAAGTTTTCCAGCAAGAACCTCTTGGAGATAGGTGCCTAAGCCAGTCCTCCTGTACAATACAGCAAGGAGGGGATAGGTGCCCTTCTTTCATCTGATGACTCAAGGCTTTCACAAATGCTTTGTGAAATCCAGGTTAAAAGTCCCTCTTCCATACCAGGTTTTGGATCTCCACTGCTTCACCGTGCCTCCCCTAGCTTTGCCTTTTAGGGTAGGGGCCTTTCATCTGTGACTGCAGCCTGATTGTCTTGCCCTTCACCCGTGCTCTGGTAGTGCCTTCCAGAGTCTGGGGCAGTATGTTCCCTTTCTTGTTCTCATGCTCACCATCTTGTTACACTCACCATCTGGCACCTGCCAATCCTCACAGCACTGTTACAGTAGGTTTTCTGGGGAAGTGACTACCCCTGGTGTGAGAACCATACTTCCCTTCTCCTCTTCTCCAACTCCTGATTGTAGCTTTTGATTTACATTAGAGGGACTCAATAGTATCTATGGACACAGCTCAACAACCAACTAGCACACAACACCGTCCACTGAACAAAGTATGCTCTAATTAACACTAATTACATCATAAGCAGGAAGAGCCCATAAGGAGTTTGGGATGGTTTTGATAAAAACTATAGTTAATACAGTCAATTTGGGAAAAGTATTTTGTTGGAGAGACCCAACCCCTGCATTGGAAGGAATGCCCAAGAGAGGATGGTCACCTGCCCTGCCTGTCACTTCTCTTCCCACCCAGCTGCTGGGACAGTTTTCTTTCTCTTTCTCCTATCTCTCTTTCTTTATGTTTCTATATTAATCTGGAAATAATTGTCCCCATTGTGTGCCATCAGCTGTGCAACCCACTAATAATCAATCTTCACACATGTGAACCTGTCTCAACATCCTTTGTACAATGGTGCCATGCACCCTTGAGTGCAAACTTCCCATCACCATCCTGCAGGAGAGATTTTCACCAAGTGAAGCTGTTCTGCTTTCTTTGAAAAAAACCCCAAAACCCAAAAAAACCCCAAAACCCCACATTCTCTCATGAAAAGAGGCTTGAAAATCCCATCCTTAGCACCGTTGTTTAATTTTGAACAGGGAAACAGTTCTTTTCAAGCTCCTGCAATACCCCACATCACCCAGATGTTATTAATATTTGAAGGTATTTGCACTCTCTGGCTCAATATGTTGCAACACAAGGATGACAAGCAGGAACAAAGCACAATGAGGCTGACATAAGTCATACTGCTCAAATAATAGATCAAATCTAAGCCTGCACCCTTACTCCATCACTAACCTGTCATGCTCTCCTCATGTGAGGCTCTAGTGAATTCTGCCCCACTCATTCACAAAGAGGACTGCCATGTCTCCTCACTGTTTAGTGGCTAGATTTTTGGAAGCTTAACTTCTGATATCTTCCAGCTCTTTCAGATTCCACCTCACATGGTGGAAAGTCAGTGCAGTGCAGGGAGAGAACACAGACAGCATCTTGAGATCACAACATATATGGGAAGCAAATGGAAAGGCACCCATTTTCCTTGAACAGCAAGCCTCCCAGACAGGCAAAATCCCCGTGCCTGAGTGTCCAACAGAAAGCAAGGGAAGCAAAGAAAACGTTCCTGGGGAGGCCACCCAGAACCTCACACACACTAGGGTGCAGTACCAGGCTGCAGATGCCCCCTAATGTTAAGGTCCCACCTTTTCCCTACTACCACTTGAGTCGTTTCCCTTCAATGCTACCCATTCCCTCTTTATTCCTCTCCAATTTGTCTCCCTTGACATTTTGCTTCTCTAATGTCTATTCTCTTAATTTCTTTTTTCAGGAGGACTTCAAACACCCTGCAGCTTTTGTGTTTTCAGATTATGCTGCTTTCTTTTTACCAGAGCAAAACCAGACAACTCAACCAATGCCCCCCCACCCCGACTCTGACAGGAGTAGACTGCAACAATAAACCTTCCTCCACTCCATCATTCCTCAGTTTTCAACATACTGTCCAAGCCTCGATGTAAACACCAGATCTGCCTGGTGTGTATGCTTATTCCCAACTCCCCTGCACCCTTCTCTTCCCCAGCTCTTGGGGGCTATTACTCAGAGAGCAGACAGAGAGCGCTTGGGGCTCCCTATGAGATCAAGGGCTATAGACCCCACTGTCTGACAAAGCCTCCTGTCCTTGCTAATGTAACTGTCCTGCATTTCCCCTAATCCCTTATCCAAACCCATTCATCCTCTCTTCCCATAAAGACCTTTCCCTCCCTTCCCTTGCTGCAGCTCTTTTTCTATCCTTTTTTTCTTAGATGATTCTTCAATCCATCACTTCTTACAACAATACTATTTATTTTCTGCTCTCTTCAGATTGCATTCAGCACTTTATTTTCCTGTATATCTACAAAACAGAACTCTGGAAAAAAGAATTTATATATCTATACGTGAATGAAAGGATTTTCAAAGGAAAAATACCAAAAGCTGAAGAGTTATCATAAAGTATGCTTATACATGCATGAGACATGTATTTTATGATTCATATTCTGTTAACAAGCATAGTATACTGAAAAATGTTTTAGAAAGGCATCTGTAGAGAGCAGAGGCATATTCTAACTCAGAAGAATCAAGAGTCTCTTCTGCTCAGTAATATAACCACACTGGGACATGGGAAACACTGTACATCACTGTTTAAATGACTTTGCAACACTTGTTCAGTATATCATGATTTAAAAATTATACTGAATTAGCAGCACATCTAGTATACAGAAATTAGACCCTGGTTTTTATTTCTGTATGAATAACTTGTTACAGCCAACTAGCCTCTACTTATTCCAGAAGAAATATTTATCTTGACAAAAATGTGATTTCATTCCATGGCATTCCTTAAAATATTAACTGTGAGCCAAGGAAATCATATCACTTGCATAGCATAAAACCTCAAATTCTGCTCATTCTAATTCTGAAATTTAAAAAATCAGTCCAAATTTATTTTCTGTTCTAACCACACAAATCAGCAAAAAACCCTTTAAGGAAAACAAAGCTATAGACTTGTGAGGCTGCAGGAAAAGATCCATCATTCAATATGCTGCATAGATTTCTTCCCTGAAAGAATTAAAGGAGCGAATGCCTAACTTACCATGCTGAAGTGCTGACTCACTGTCTGCAGTCTCCTGGTTGCTGCTACACATCGATTTAAACACAGAAAGCTTCAAGTACATCAGCTAATCAGCAACTCCCTCATCATGTGACTTACACCACAGAATGTGAAATAGAGCATCTTTCAAATCACACTCCCTACCACAGCCTCCTGAATAAACCCTTCACTGTGGAAGTGCCACAGATTTCAATGGGCTTGTGGATAGCACTGAATTAAGGGGAGCAGCTGATGCACTCGATGGCAAGACTGAAGCTCAGAGGGAGCTGAAAAGGCTGGAGGACAGGACTGACAGAAACCTCATGAAATTCAACCAAGCCAAATGCTGCTGCACCTGGGACAGAATAATCCTTTGCTGGGGGGCAAATGATCAGAAGGCAGCACTGCAGAAGAAGAGTTCTGATGAATGACACCTCCAGCGTGCTCTGTGGTGATACAAGCTAACAGCGTTTTGGCCCACATTAGTAAGGGTGTAGCCAGCAGGCCAGGGGGAGCAACTTTTCCTCTGGATCTAACACCAGTGAGGGCACAGCAGGAGTACCACAACCAGTTGTGAATTCCCAGTGTCTAATTATTATGGAAATACTTATCTCCTCCTACCATTTTCCACATAGACATCCTAGCTGGTCAGAAGCATGGGAGAGGCTCTGGGCTAATGAACAGAAAACTTTGGAAGTGAGCATTTCCCATCATCTGCCCTGTGCACCCAGAAAGCAAGGGCTCCTCCTATCTGTGTCCTTTCAGATCTGGTCAACACAGTGTGAAGATTTTGTCCATGAACATACAGATACCCAGACTAGAGAATATGCAGTCAGCCAAAGAAAAATCTCCCATTTTCATGTGAACATGGTAAGATCTGTAATTGCATCACTGCAATGGTAACATTAAAAAAACCCAGATTTAATCAGCCCACCAACAAAACCTGAGGAGACTCTCCTGCTTCTAGCAATACATGAAGGTTTTATACATTTTTAAAATCACTAGCCAATAGCAATGCCAAAATTCCATTTTAAGTGTCCCATTTGCTCATTCCTATGCTCACATTGGAGACCTTGTGAAAAAAATTTTCCTCTGGGTAAAAAAATCTCAGATATTGCTTTTAATTACATATAATAGAGCAGGTATGGACACCATCACTGTCTTTACATAGAAGCTCTTTGAACCTACACAGCAAATAACACAAGAAAACATGTACAATTAGAGATTAAATGTGCAGACTTACCTATTACTGATTCAACTGTGTTACTGCCAGAGTAGAAGGGGAGGGCTTTGGCACTGATAGCAGAGACAGTTGTAGGAGATGAACTATCTGATCCAACACTGGAGGCCAGGCTGGAAGTTATACTTGAAGCAAGTGGGTTAACTGCTGAAAAAACACTGAGATGGTTCTGTTAAAAAAACCCAAACAACATATGTATCAACACACAAACACACAGATGTATGTACAAACATCTAAAATAAACAGGAAGTATTTTTAAAAGTACTTATTTTAATTCCTAGTGATTGAATCAATCCACATATCCTCTCTTTGCCTTCTGTGTGCCAAGCAGTGATTTTGTGCAGTAGCTACTCTCTTGATTTCTACCAAGATCACACAAAATTTCTATTTCCAAGCTAGCTATAGTGTAAGATTGCAGTTGAAAATGGCCATGAGAAAATTTTCCTTAAAAATGGGCACAAACTGAAACACAGAAAGTTTCACTCAGACACTAACAATTTTTTACCATGATGGTGGTCAAACCCTGGGACATGCTGCCCAAAGACACTTCTGGAGTCGTTTTTGAAGACATTCAAACTACTGCTAGACAAGCACTGAGCAACCTGCTCCAGCTGAGCCCACTTTGGCAAGAGGACAGACAGATGACAGACCTCCAGAAAATCACTGAATGGTTTGGGTTGCAAGGGACTTTTTAAAGATCATTTATCCCAACCCCTCCACTGTGTACAGGCACGTTTGTCACAAGATTAAATGCTTGAAACGATGCTCAAACTCCCACCCAACCCAACCTTGAACACTTCCAGGGACAGAGCATCCACAACGTCTCTGGACAACCAGTTCCAGTGCCTCACTACCCTCCTAGGTAAGAAATCTGTCATTATATCCAATCTAAATCTACCTTCTTTCAGCATAAAACCACTGCCCCATGTCCTGTCACCACCATTCCTGGTAAAGGCTCTTTCTCCATCTGTCTTACAAGCCCCTTTTAAGTACTGGAAGGCCACAACATCTCCCTGGAGCCTTCTCTGCTCCAGGCTGAACACCCCCAACCCTCTCAGCCTGTCTTCATAGCAGAGGTGCTCCAGCCCTGGGACCATCTTCGTGGCCTCCTCTGGACCCACTCCAACAGCTCCATGTCTTTCTCGTAGTGGGAACGCTGGGGCTGGACTCAGTATTCCAGGTGGGGTCTCATGAGAGTGGGGTAGAAGGGGAGAATTCCCTTCCTTGACCTGCTGGTCGTGCTCCTTTTGATGCAGCCCCAGATAACTGCCTTCCTGGGCTATGTATGTGCATGTTTCTGGCTCATATCCAATTTTTCACCCACCAGCATCCCCAGGTCCTTCCCTGCAGCACTGCTCTCCATCCATTCATCACCCAGTCTGTACTGATACTGGGGACTGTCCTGACCCTGGTGCAGGATCTTGTGCTCAGACCTGCTAAACTTCAACAGAGGTCCCTTCCAAGCTCAACTATTCTGTGATTCTATCATATGCTTTTCCAATATTGTAATTTACATTGAATTCATAACAGGTTCTCTAATATTCCAATGCAATGTGTTAAAGGGACATTTATTTGCTGCTTTGTGTTTTCATACATATTTGAGCCAAAACCCCTGGTAATCTCTGAACTGGCAAAGCATATTTAAACCACAAAGATCATCTGTATAGTTTAATGAGTAAAATGAAGAACTACAAGGCATAGGATTCTTAGGTTACAAGCCTGATCATGACCCCTGTCATTGGAGAAACATGGTATCAAAGTCAACACCAGTAGGGTTACAACTATATGTTCAGATGGAACTCCTGTGTTTCAGTTTGTGCCTGCTGCCTCTTCTCCTGTCACCAGGCACAAATCTTCCTTAGACTATGCTGCAACATAATTAATTAATGCAGTATCAAAATTATCACAAAGGCCAAAATATTTACAGCATTTAGCTTTTGCAATACCTGTTTGTTGTCTTGTTCATTTATTTTCTGCTGATTCTCTGCTGGGAAATTTCGATGCTTTGCCTGAAAGAAGAAAAATTCCCATAATGAACTTGATGAGTCATTGCTGTAAAAGGCATTATTACTTTATGAAGGGTCAGTGACATCTCTGTAATGATATCTTCAACAGACTGACTTAATTTCCCTCACTGCAGTCCCACATGGAGAATTAAATTTTAATCACCATAAAGTAAACCAACATGGCAAAGGAACAGCAGTTGCAACTGTTGCCCTTACATGCATAACTGAGCACATGCAAGCTATTTCTGGTCCAAAAACTGAGTAGCCATGTTAGCATTTTGCTGTAGCAGAAACAATATGTCCCAAATGCTCACGAGCTGGGGGATAGTTGTCTGAGAGGCTGGTGAGATAGCACTCTGAGGTAGCCAAAAGTGTAAATGGAACTGCCTAGATTTTCCCTTAATGCTACAAGTAACAACAACAAAAACATTCCAAATACAAAGGCAGATTTTCCTTGACCAAAATTTTGTAATAAGGTAACTTTTGAAACAAGTGAGACATAAATAAAAGGGAATTCTAAGCAATTTCTCTTTGCCCACTGTGTTCTTGCACAGCAGGATCAAAGGATCTGTCCTATTAAGGCCAATAATCTTCAGTGACTTCCTGAACTGCAATGAACTCTGCAAGGTGTTCTCTGTTTTCTTGGGGAAAAAATGGTTCTTTCTGCTGCCTTTCAGCACTCTTGTTGTGTCTGTTCCTTGTTTTCCTTGAGAGATTCCTAATCTGTAGTGTAGTGAAACTTATTAATCAATTACAAAGTCTGTCACTGCCTTCCTTCTAGACAGTTCAATGTGGTCACTAGCTGGCAAGCACATGATGCTTTTGAGACACCTTCTTTGCAGTGGTACATTGCTGATTGTGACCAAAAGAGCAAAATATATTTTCAATTAATTTCTCAATTATTGCTGCCTTGTGTCAGGAAAGCAGCCATGTGATACTGTAACTGGCTTGCTTCCATGACATCTGAGCAATGATCACTTGATCCCTATGTTGGGTGATGGAGATATTCCCTGTCACAATGACCAGTTACCCCATAGTCTGTCTCAAACGCTGCATGGAAGAACACAATCCTGCCTGGAGAACTTCAGAGTCATGATCTTCCCATCACCTACAAGTCACCATTTACAAACCCACTTTCCTGCCTTGCATTCCTTTTTAGTATTTTATTTCTGCAACTCTCTGTGCATCTCAGGTTACAGATACCAATTCAAGTCACAGCTTTGCAAGAAGGCTGATCAGCTTAGCTAAAGCTTATTTAACGTGCCATTGAAGCTCCTATTTTCAAACAGTTCCTTTCTGACAATTCAGAAGTGTAACCTTTAGCTCCAGTGGGTAGATCCTGGGATTTCAGGGGTTTTTTTCTTACAGGCCAATAAAATAGTTTCATATCTCTGAAAAATACCAGCCTTCCCTCCCTTCTGGCACTTGTTTCTAGCATTGCCTGTTTTCTCCCTACCTGCCAACTGTAGGATTATAAATCCTCACCAACTTAAATTTCAACCCCTCTCATTGCTAATGCTACAAACCTCTTGAAGAGAGAGGTTTGTGGAGACCTCTCTCTTCAAGAGGTTTGTTCTATTTTATCACCTACTAACTAGTCCAAGAAGAGAGGCAGCTGCAGGTAGGAGAAGAAACAGACTGAAATTAATCAAAGACCGGAACTCATAAATAGTACCAACAGCCAGAAATCAGTGTGTGCTTTTCACCATCAATTTTCAACAACAATTTAAACTGAATCCTACCACCTCTAGCTATTAGCTTTTTTCCCATTGTTACCTTGCTCTGTTCTTGGCAACATGGGCTGAAAAAGACAACCACGTTTCTGCAAAGTTAGAATTTCCTGCATGACAGCTGAGCTGCAGTGGCTGTTTGCATGAGTGTTCTTGACCTGTCACAACTGTAATTTGATTCAGTTTAGCTCACTAAAGAACAGGGTTCCAAGCTCCATGTTCTAAATTATCAAAACCCAATGCTGATACAGGAGGCAGACCACATTTTCTGCTGAACCTGATTTAACTTGATTGCACTTGTACTTCTAGACCCATATCATTCACATACCTGATCTTCTCGTTCAAAGCCTGGTGCTTTTGGGTAGCTAGATGTTGGTGAAGAAACACCTGATGTACTAGACTCAGAACACAACACACCATTTGCTAATGATCTCTGTCTACAAAGAGGTCCAAGGGGTGACAAAGAACTACTGCTACCAGAACTTGATGTTACAGTTGGACTTGAAGAACAGGAGATCTGTAGAAGACAGAAAACAGTGTCTAACATTCTCCATGATTTGGTCTTAACTTTACAGCTATAGTTTCCCTCTGTAACACAATCAGTTGAAATGATAAATTAATTCTAGTCTTATGTAAATACAACACTAACTTGGGATTTATTTGGATATATTTTTGGTGTTACCTTAGAAAATAAGCAGATGACAAAATTAACTCAAAACTATTTTAAACACACAGACTTCAAAAAGAGATGCATTTGTACACACCAGAAGATAGCCTTGTTTAGTCCCTATGCACAAAATGAATCACATGTGAAGATTACTTAATAGATATTAATTTACAATAAAGGAATATTTGATTTCCTGATTAACCTGATTTCCACTCATTCCTGTATTCCTTAATTTAAAGTTTAATGTAAGCATTATACATCACTTCTTTAAACAAACTCATCCAGATCAAGCCAAGCAGTTCAAAAATAAAAGGACATGTAGAATCTTGGCAAAAAGCATCCCAGTCCTTGTTTGTAAATCTCAGAAGACTATTTTCTGAGATTCTTAAAGTGTTTATTGATTAATAAACCAATTTTTTAATATCTAAAAACATTACTGGATTTGTAATTTTTAGTTGTGCTGTACATTTTTCAGAGAGTTTTAAACTTCTAAAGTAAAAGGCTCAAGATGAAATCTGTAAGTAGGTCTAGACAATTCTTCCACTAGAAGTACAGTCCTGAACAACCAGAAATGTATTACTTAGGTCCCAGCATCCTGGGAGGCATTGTTGGAACTGCAGGCATTCCTTGTTTCTACATTTTGAAAGTAAACTAGATTTATAACTAGACTCACAAAGGCAGTATGGAAATAGTTGCAGCCCACATTTATGCCTCACAGCCCAGTGGTGAGAACACCCAGTGATGAGACACATTTTAATCCCTTCTGTGCTTGTTTTTGAACAGAAATCTGCCACCTCTCCAGGAACTGATCTGAACTCAATAATGGAGTGAAATTCTCCCAAAGTCACTTTCATTTATTTAAATACAAAATATACCCTGCATCAGACAGACTAAACATCATTTACTGTTAAACTCCCAATTGATGGTTAATCCTAATCCTTAATTTTACACTATGTTCCAAAGAACACAGAAGTATTTTAAGCAAATGAGGATTTTAACAGGAGACACCTCTCTCCCCAGTATGGTATAACCTCAAAATCTCCCTCCTCAGGAACAGAAACCTCAAATTCCCATGAATCAGTTAGAGGACAGACATGAATCTAGATGAGGTATTAACCATGGACAGAAAAAACCCTACCTCCAACAAATGCAAGACCTACACTCAGTGAAGATTATTATCTATGCATTCACTCTCACCTATCCCTACAATCTCCTTATCTGTGCAGAGGTCTGTAATTATATTGCTTCTGAAATCCAAAGAGAAGCTTCTCTACACAACAGTCTGCACTGTACATACACCCTGCGAGCTGAGAGAAGAAGAGTGGACACCACAGCAGAAATAACTAAATTGATAGCCAAAGTTTACACAGACAAAATTCCTTTCAAAGTCAAAGGCTGAAGAATTCATGTTTTGGCCACAAGCTTGTTACAACACTCAACATTTCTCCTTCTGTTACCATTTCCTCAAAATCCAACCCTGAGGATTGCCCCTGTCAGTGGGGATGCTACATTTGCACTAAGTTTTTTCAGCACTGAAATACTTT
The DNA here is from genome assembly GCA_013400835.1 of Zapornia atra. Taxonomy (NCBI): domain Eukaryota; kingdom Metazoa; phylum Chordata; class Aves; order Gruiformes; family Rallidae; genus Zapornia; species Zapornia atra. The sequence continues at coordinate 84,258 of VZTU01009009.1, forward strand.
TTTTTTAATGCTAGAGAGAAAAAGAAAGTAAAAGGACACTGCCAGGAACAAAACCACTGCTCTCAGGTGAAATTCATGGCAATATGTTTTGGTGGATAAAAACATGCTAAAAGTTAATCTAAAATGATTTGGAAAGCTTTTTATGAACCACAGAGTTACATCTTGTAAGTACACTTAAAAACATACTTCTGGTAGCACAAAGCTGCTTAAGGCAGCAGACAAAGTTGCAACATAAAAGCACTAGACAGTGCAGACAGACTGCCACCTGAAGTAAGATACTAATTTAGATAAGCCACTGACTCAATTTAGGGATGAGCTCCCTAATCTGCACAGAATGTTTCCCAGATGCATATTTCAACCAGGCAAGCAACATTATTTTACCAACACAGGAAGATGTACATTGTGGTTGCTCTCCTACAATGTGACCTAATGAAGATCAGGGAAAGGGGAAGGAAAGGAAGATAGCCATTATGGGTTGGTTTCTTGTCCTTGAGAGCTACCTGCAGACAACAGAGCTGTAAGTGGGGAATGATGCCCTTGTTCACCCAGAAGTACTGGGCTTGGGGTACAGTTACTGGTTAAGATCAGATGATATCAGGTATGTAAACCATTATATAAAACTATAAGGTGCCACTCATGGGAAACTTCTGGCTACAGTAGGCATCAATGGTGGCATTAACATATAGAGATATACATATATATCTAACATAGAGAGAGATATACATCTCTCTAACATATAGAGAGATATACATATATCTCTAACATATAGAGATATACATACATACCTGCAAGCATTAAGAGCTTACAATATATTTTTTTGTAGTTTTGCTCTGAAAAAACCAATTAAACTGAAACAATCTCTCTCTCACACACACAGGGTACAGGCAGCATTATCTGATTACATGAATGTTTAAGGCTTTTAGTCTTAATCTCTGAAGAGTCCACCAGGATGACAAGAGACAGAGATGGGCTCTACTCCATCTTTTGCATTGTTTAGAAAAGAAAAGTTAGTTAAGTTTTACTGTCCAGGTTACACAGTACCAAAACGTCTGTGTGACTCGGCAAAAGAAGCAAGAGGAGATATCCTGTTCTGTTTAGGGAGAATACTCAATCCTGGTAATTATCTACAGTCATCAAAGCTCATTCATAAGGCAGAGAAAGTAAATACATGGGTTTTTTGGACCACCTCCCTTCCCTCTGTGAGAGACTCCTCAACATGTGATGAAGATGCTCTGCCTTAAAATGTCAACACTGATCAGGACCTTATTTTTTGCCCAGGCTTCAGGTAGCACATCCTTCCTTACTCAAGGCTAGGTGGACTCCAGAGAGAAACTATGACAGGTTACACTGCCACTCACATGACAGGAAATAATTTACTCTCAAACATTCATTCAATCCTTGTGCCTTGTTGCAGTACACCTGCAGGACTACTGCTCCTGTGGCTCTCACCTCATTTTCTGTGCACAGATACAAAGAATAAAAAGAAATGATGCAAAGAACATCTGAGAAATGTCAAGAAACTTATTGCTAGAAACAGCCATACAACTTAGTGCAGTATTGGCACCAAGATGGTGAGTGACCATGTATTTTGTATCAAGTTAACATGAAGTCAAATGTCAGTACTAACATAACATGAGTGTGACAGTAGTATTAAAGACAAAAAAAGGAGTGCAAGAGAGAAGGGAAACTATCAGTGCTTATTTTCTGTTCCACACTGCTGCAGAATTTACATTTTGGAATCAGTGTTGGCATGAACAGCGTTGCCCTCAGCACTACTGATGCTAGGAAAATCTACTGCCAATTGTTGGCCCTTCATTTTTTTTTTTAGGCAGCTGCTTTTTTATTAAGACAGAAGCACAAACAGCAGAGGCTAGAATTCATAGTTGCCTCAAGTCTGGAGGAAGCCTTCAACATGAGCTTTGGGAACTGTCCTACCAATGTAACTTCAGATTTGTGGCATCTGATTTTCTGAGTGTGGGACAGAGACCCAACAGACTTAAGAAGTCTTCAGGAACATGTTCCTTCTAACAACAGACATGTGCTGTGCTGTGTAGTCAAAGATGTAAGCACAGGAAGGACACAGTTCAATCCCAAAAGGATTTAGAGTCTACTCTAATTAAAGACCAGTACTAGGTGACAATCCTTTCTCCAACAGAGGCTCAGCTGTAAATCATTGCAGATTCATTTTAACTAAACTCTGCAGCTGGCTACATTTTGGATTATCTCTCACTTTCACAGGTGTTACAAAAGAACAACTTCTTCAATTTTGTCTATCTGCTCTAGTCAGTAGGATGCCTGAACATTTCTGACACACCGCAAGTCAACACAGGCCAGGCTTGCCATAGGCAAGGGTCGCAGCCTCATGATGTGAGGCACACAGCCTCTTGGATTCTTAGAAAGAAAGCATTTGTGACTGTTCTTCACTGCAGCTAAATTGCTTACAACAAGAGCATGCAGAACAAGTGATACATTCTTTCCTTCAGCTCTGGCCTACTCTAGGCCTTTGGTTACAGCTGAACTCTTACAATGAAAACAACAAAACATACCTACAAAACTTGGTATTATTTCCTATGAAAACAAAAGGTTTCTTGAGCTACATATTCCATTTTGTGGCTTTACAAGTACTGTGGCTTTCCAAGCCTGTGTTTGTGGGGGGTGGAGGGGAAGATGACAGGAAGAGGAAAAACGTCGGTATTTGAAATTAAGCTGTAAAACTAATTTTGCTCCCAAGTAATTTATTTCCTTCCTATGTCCCTCACTGTCTCAGAACACTAATTCCACAGTAAAGGAAGCATGACTCATCACTATTTTTCAGACTCAGACTGTACCCATAATCAAACTCAGTTGCATTATCACAGCTTAACAAACTACCACTTACCAAATGAGTGTGGTAGCTCATCACGCGTGTGCAGTCAAACCATCTTAGTTATGAAGTAGACAGTTAGAACAGACAACTGGCAACTAGAAGTTAGGACAACCTGAGGCTTAATGAAGGTGGCAGAATGTTCATACTGGGTGTGTCAATCAGGATGAGCTATCATAGCCTTTACTGCCACTGAGCTGACAAGCACTGCCTTCTTAGCTGTGCTAACTCCAACGTGTGATCAAGTGCTTACACATCTTTGATAAGGTTGATAAAACAAAGATGGTGCTGGTTATCTTCATCCATTGTGACCACCATACATCCTGTATACTAAAAGATACCCAATCTTTTAAATAAATCATGGACTCCAGGCATAATGACATCACAGCCAACATTTCTATACCTTCACTCTTCAAAAGGAAACTATGATATATTGCTCTAAGCCTAGAAGAGCTAATAAATCATCTATAATTAATAAAGGCAATAAATCTTTGATATATCTATTTCATTTCCAGAATAAACAGCAAGTTTTCCTATTAATTTTGCAGTGTCACAAACTTGAACAATATTTGCAGACAAATTCCATCATACAGCTAGGCCTTTGGTCTACAACATCACCTAACTTAGGTACCCTGCAGTTAGCTACCAGTAATAAAGAGACCTGATGCGTGCAGAACATCAGCAGTATAATCCTAAAGTGTGAGCTGAGTGTGTTTTAAGGAAAGCTGGTAAGATTGACTTTTTTTCTGGCTGAGCTTCATAGAATCATAGAATCACAGAATGGTCTGGGTTGGAAAGGACCCCAAGGATCATAGAGCTCCAACCCCCCTGCCACAGGCAGGGCCACCAACCTCCAGGCCTGGATCTACACAAGGTTGCCCAGGGCCCCATCCAACCTGGCCTTGGACACCTCCAGGGACAGGGCATCCACTACTTCTCTGGGCAGCCTGTTCCAGCCCCTCACCACTCTTTCTGTAAAAAACTTCCCCCTAATATCTAATCTAAACCTTCCTTCCTTTAGCTTTAATCCATCCCCCTTGTCCTGCCATTATCTGCTCTTTTAAAAAGTTAAATCCCCTTCTTCTTATAAGCTCCCTTCAGGGACTGGCAGGCTGCAATGAGGTCCCCCCGCAGCCTTCTCTTCTCCAGGCTGAACCAGCCCAGCTCCCTCAGCCCAGCTCCCTCAGCCTCTCTTTGTAGGGCAGGTGCTCCAGCTCTCTAATCATCCTTGTGGCTCCTCTGAACCCTCTCCAACAGTTCCACATCTTTCTTGTACTGGGGGCCCCAGCTCTGGACACAGGACTCCAGACGGGGCCTCACGAGGGCAGAGCAGAGAGAGACAATCCCCTCCCTGTCCCTGCTGCCACCCCTCTGCTGATGGAGCCCAGGATCCCATTGGCCTTGCGAGCTGCAAGAGCCACTGCTGGCTCATGTTAAGTCTCTCATCCACCACAATCCCCAAGTCCTTCTCAGCAGGGCTGCTCTCAAGAAGCTCTTCTCCCAGGCTCAAAAGACTCCAGTGGCTCAAAAGACTATTTGTTTTGTATTGCTCTAACACTGGAAAGATCAACCAGCTGAGAAAGCAGATAAAGCAGCAACTATCACTATGGGTGTAGCCAATGACACAGCCAAGTTAATCCAACTCTCACAGCACTATAAGAAAAACAGACATAGAAGACCATTTGGGTATGTTATCTTGCAATAAACTTGCAGGATATAAATGAGAACAGCTGAAATTAAGGGATGAAAATCAGGTGATGCAGAAGCTCAGGGCTGAGAACACTGCATATGGATGGGATGCAGAGCCAGAGAGATTATTTTGGCAAAGTAGTGCATGGCATATTGGATGATGAAACATTACCCAAGTAGCACATCAAAGTTTAAATGGTGCAAGCAATGTATCTGAAACATGGATCAAGCTATGACAAGTCTTCTAAGCACATAAATATTCAAGAAACCTATTCTACTATCATTTCCCATAACTAAGGAGTTGAGAGATGAATTACACAAGTGCAAAAGAAGAAACAATAAGGAAGACCCTCTTAAAGTTAAATAAAGAGTGAAAGAAATGTATGTCATAAAAAAGGAACAGTCAGAGAATGAGTAATACAGGAGTATTCCTTCTGGCAATCAGCTCTGAGGGAGCTGGGTCTCTTTAGCTTCGAAGAGACTGAGGGGTGACCTTATTAATATTTATAAATATATCAAGGGCAAGAGTCAGGAGGATGGAGCCAGGCTTTTCTCAGTGATGGCCAGCAACAGGACAAGGGGCAATGGGTACAAGCTGGAGCACAGGAAGTTCCATGTGAATATGAGGAGAAACTTTTTCCCTGTGGGGGTGACAGCACTGGGACAGGCTGCCCAGAGAAGTTGTGGAGTCTCCTTCTCTAGAGACATTCAAACCTGCCTGGATGTGTTCCTGTGTGATTTAGTCTGGGTGATCCTGCTCTGGCAGGGGGGTTGGGCTAGGTGAGCTTTCAAGGTCCCTTCCAACCCTGAACATTCTGTGATTCTGTGAATCAGATGACACTGAATAGAGCACAAAAGAGCAGTAACAGTTAAGAATGAGTAGTAAGACCTCGTTGGTGTAAATGTAGCTCCTAAAGAATACATAGAGGATTGGGAAAAGGATGACTGGATTTGTGGGTACAGTCCATACAAAGACTCCAAATCTTAATTAAGGCACTTCACAGCTCTGATGCAGTATGAGAAAAAACAGGTATGCCAAGAAAGCCAATCTAGGACTTGTTTGAGCAACAGAACAGAAAGAGAAGAGGTGATGGCAAGTGTGGAGAAACAAGTACTAATTTAAATGAAAAATTACAATCAAGGGAAATCACATACCACATGGGTAAACTGCACCATGGAGATGAAGTACATTTAGATGATAGAGGTGGCAGAGTATAAAGCAAAGACAGACTGGAGAACAGTCCTATCAAAGATCAGGAGAAGGGACTAACAAAAGTATAGTGTTACAGGCTTCAAACCAGAGGGCAGAGCATGGAGGCACAGAAACACAGATGTAGAAGCTCTCCATGGAAACTGAACTCACACTTACCAAAAAAGGCTGAAGAGTAGATTATGCCCTGACTGAAATGTTAGGGAAAGATCCAGCAGAGGAATGAGTGATGACAGTCCAACTGACAAGGCAACTTAGATGCGACATAAGAATACGGTGCAGGTGAGATAAGAAGATATATGTATAAACCAGTTCTACAGCCTCCCTCACCATCGACCTGGATCATACTGAATCTTCATGGACTCATTCTCCCAATAACATTTACACATGGGGCAATGTATTACAACATTCTAGGAACAGGGACCTCAGCAACTTGCTCACAGCTAAAGAGGAATTTCATGGTCAAGCAGAGAACTCAGTTTAGGTCTCTCAAGCGCTACATCATCCTTTTCCTCTAGAAGCAAATAAACCAGTAGGATATTCTCCCAGCATACTATAACAGGATATGTGAAAGACATTTTGGAAGGTGAATAGGGAGATTTTGGGTTGAAGACACAAAGGCAGAGAGTCAAAGAAAGTCTAATTTTATCACAATACAACCTGCTAAAATTAAGTTTACTCAGGGCCAATGTTTGACAGCGACGAGAATGAAGGAGAGGACAGAAAGACAGAGGGGCTATTGGTACAGATAGAAACCACAAATCTAAAGAAAACATTGTGATACAGAAAATGGGGGGAGGTAGGAAAATAGATTGACTACTTAAATACTAAAGTGAGGCAGTTTACAGCAGATGGAGAAAGCAAGAAAGCCACAAAACTCAAGAACTAAACATGGACAAAGAGAAGACAAATCAGGAATGGAATATTAAAGAAAACCCCCAAATTATCAAACAATGCTGCAGGTAAGCAGGCAAGTGAAAGACAGAACATTTTGCCAGACATCAGAAAAAAGGTGGTCACTTGCAATAAAACTGGTGGCCACCTGTAATAAAACTTCAAGTAGAAAGTAGAAGGAAAAGAGCAGGGTCCAGGGTCCACCTCTCTGTATTCACATCACACTTGAACAGGAGTACAGGCAAAGACTCAGACTTGAGACTCCTCCTTGAGACCAGAATGAAAAATGTAAACCATGTTAATCAGACTCCTAATGACTAACAGCAAAACACATGCATACAGAAGAAGATTCTGCATAGCTGGAAGGCATATTAGAGTAGAATTTTCAGCTGTACCTAAATCATTCATGAAAAAATAAGCTTCTGGGAGAAGAAGTGCTTTTATGGATCTCTCCTGAAAGCTTGAGAACCTTAGCAACAACAGAATTACTTTCCTAAACAAAAAGGCAGACCCTCTCTCAGAACCTCTAATATACAGAAGCAGACTGCTGCACTAGGAACCTAAGATAAAAAGTAAGCATATTGGTACCTTTCTTCTCAACCTACAGGACAGCTATGCAAAGCTACAGGAAGGAAACCCAGGAGTTTTAACAACTGCACTATTTATTGGCAATTGCTTTTAAACATTATTTAAAATATGTCCTTTTATCCTTTTTCTAACTAAACACTATAGATCAAGAGTGCTGTGAAGCTAGAAGTGGAAAATTCTGGGGAGGAATGTGTTGGTACTTGTGACTCTGCACTGCAAATGAGGTAAGAAAAAAGCCAGTCAGGAGAGAAAAAGAAAGATGTCACTATCTTTAGATATTATTTTGGAACAAACATAAAACCTAACAAAAATATTTATTCCAGCTGATACTAAAAGGAAGATAAAAAAAGCTCTGCAATATATCTTTCTCCTTCCTCTCCTCCATCCTCAACTGATAAAATTTGCTAATATGAACTCATTTATCACCCTTGTAATGAAACACTTGTCTACCACCAAATGCACTCTATGTACTACTACACCACTGTAAGAAGCTTTATGATAAAGCATGTTCAGGTAGAAGATCAATTCATTCCTAATGTTAGTAAATTAGGGCAGAGAAATGGGCTGGGATCAGGCAACATCTTCCATGAATTAAACCTTTCCTACAGGAAAAAGAGACATGTAAATTAAACCACCCTGCAGCTGTATATTTGATTATCAATGATGTTCCTCACTGCAGCATTCAAAATCTTGCATCTAAAGACAAAAAAGCAAGAACAAAACCCACAAATAATAACATAGTTAAATCTGGTGCCAAGGACAGACATTCCATTTAGGCTTACAGTACCAGTTAAAGAGTGCTGCCTGACATTTACTATAGCTATGTTATCTTATTGAAGTACAAAGAAATAAAAAACCAGACTTTTAAGAAGTAAAATAAACATTGTATATCAGCACAGTGATTATTATTAGTAGTAACTTTTCCAGAATTATTTCCACTTACATTTCCAGGCTGCCCACTGTTATTTGTAATGCTGTTTGTGGAGTTAAGACTGCTGCTCCATTCATTTGCAATTCCTATGCTGTCTGTTGAAAACAGGTGAGTGCCTGGCTTTGATTGACAACCAGTTTGCAGTATGACTACATTCATGGTGTCCTCTGTTGAAGGAATCCCCAACAAATTACACACAGATTTGATAGTTAGCTGTGTGAACTTAACAGTTACATACCTAATACCAAACACAGCACCTGTCACATGGAAACATCAATCACACACAAGAAATCTCTCTCTTTTTCTTTAAATATAAGCATAAAGACAAGGTATAAATAATATAATTAACCATTATGTACTTGTGGCTACTAACAAATGTGATAATCTTATTTACTTGCTCCATCAAAAATTGGTGGAAGGCAGATTGAAATTCATATTTTTGCTTCACTTTTCAGAATCTCTATCACACCAGGATTTAAAGACAACATTTTTATAACTCCTGACTGTACAGGTGACAATGACATCATGATTATAAGGTACTTTGTTTTCTTTTTTCCAGTCTAAAACCATCTGACTTAATCATAAAACAATGTGAAGAGAAGGTGTGCACTGTACTATTTAACTTACAAAGGAACAATAACCATTAAGAAAGTTCATTTTTAACTTGTATGTAGATTGTGACCAATGACTTGTTAATTTTCATACCAGAAAATTCAAACCCATGGTGACTGAACAATTACTTTGCAATTCTTCAAAGGCTACTTTGTTAAACTTCTGAACATCTTAGATAGTTGATTCTTTAAATGTGTGACATTATTAAGGAGATTTAAACTTCTGGTTTCACAGGCAAATGACAATTCAACAAACAATGTTTACTTTACTAAGCAATTACAGTTAATAACATTCCTCACCTCATAATCCATGCACACAAGAAAGACATCAAAGTAAGGAAGTCAGGACTGAAAACAAAATTTCTTAATAAATTCTATGGGTACAGCAGGATTTTATTTTTCATCTCTAGCCACTACTGCATTTCTGAAGGGGTAATGACAGACTACAGTTAAAAATCAACTTTAAACATTTCTCTCTACTGGAAACAATGAATAAGTGATAGAATGTACAAATGTACAAGCTATAGTGGGAAACAGAATGAGTATCAGATATGTAGACACCTCTCTTCAGTGGAGATGAAGATTGTTTCTAATGATGTGGGGTTTTTCTACCTGGTATTTGATTTATCACAGCTCTGTGGCCTTGTTACTATATGGTCCAGTGCTTTAGCAAATATTTCCACTATTGTATAGCTGACAAAAACAGGGATGTGGCTCACAGAAGAGAGAGGAAAAAGCTCTTAGTAAGTACCATGATACAGACAAGTCCAGTCCAGCCACAGCCAGAAAAAAGAAAAGGGAAAAGAAACTGTAGGGCTTGCAAAGATGATGTCATGAGACCCTTGCTGCTCCTCCTACAGCATGAGAATGCACAGAACAGCTGGGAAGACAGAAACAGATGCACTTTTAATAATTTACTCTCACTTTGATGACATACTATTTAATTGTGTAGCTGCTTGCCCAGAGCAAGTCCAGTCAACCCTCACACTGTCCTAGGAAAAGCACTGATTCATGGTCTCTCTTCATTCCCTGACACAACCACATATTCATCCAGTATTCTATAAATGAGTGTAAGCAGCCATGCTGTCCTAAAAGGGTAGTGTAAGGCTGCTTTCTGAGCATTTCCCAGAGAAATAATCTCTTTTCTCTTTCCAAGGTATTTAGGGAGAATAGCATGGTTAGTTTTTGCATTTAGTTAAGTCAGACACATGAAATTCAGCATGTGTGCTTCTATAGTGTCATTTCTTCCAAGAGTGAACATCACTTTGTGGGCACAGCTGCACAGAATGTACAGATTCTACAGGGTAAGCCTCCCCCAGCCTAACCACACTGTCTCAAAGACTTAAAACTGTTGTAGGGGGCTGGAACTGACAGAAGAGCAACAGGGTCATGTTGTGGCCTCTCTCATGGTGATCACCAAAGTCCATGGAGATGAGGACAGAGCACTCAAAACCAACTTCAACTATCTAATGCCAGTGCAGCTGTGCTTCTAGGATTATGTATAAGACCAGGATGTTACACAGAGCTGTACTCTTTATGAGATACAACATTTTCAGCTATGTAGCCTCCTTAGAATTTGCACTAACAAGACTTGGGTGTTACAAATACAAGAGTTACCATGATCAGGCCAAGTCTGGCTTAAGGAATCCCAGCTTCCATGAAGTCAGAAGTAAGTGTCTTCATTATCACAATCTTGGCCCCAATAGAACAGCCTTAGATGGACAATTTTAAGGTAAATGCCTTCAGTACCAGAAGGTGTTATACAGGAGAGATGTTCTTTGAAGTGTTTCCAAATTCTGGCAAGGGGAATTTCAGTCTGCCTGTGTTTCTGTATAAAAAAAAAAGCCACTCCAACCTATTACTTTCTGTTAAGGTGCCAGTTGTAGTCAGTGGGCAGATAAATGCCACAGAGAGGTGCTCATTATTTTAAAAGAGTTCATTACTGAGGTGTCCCAACATACCCTAGCTACTCTCTGTTTTGCAAGGGGTGTTAGGGAGATATGTCAGATCCCAATTCTTTTCAGCCTCAGGTGCCCTCCCCTCCTGTCCTCATAAAGTATCTTTGGGACTGCACTGGACCTAGGGCTTCAGCCAGTGGTGAGAAGGGAGGGGAGGGAAAGGAGAGGAAAGAGTGACATTAATAAGATGATACCATCTGCAGCCAGGGCATCAAGGGACAAGCAGTCTTAGAGGAATAGTAGTATTCATCATCATCTACAGAAAGGAGGGAGAAAAGGGAACAAATGGTCAGCTGGTTCTGAGGAAGTCACTGAGGAAAGACCAGGAATGCTATTACAGAGAATGCATGCTTCCACAAATTATTTCCCACAGAATGACAAGAACTGCTGAGGTAAGTGTGTGAATGGAGAGCAACCATTCTCTCCCCCTTCCTAATACGGAGGGGACAGAAATAATTGTATTCTACAGACAAAGGATGCAGAATGTCAGAGCTGTGAAACTAAGCATAAAGCTGTGGCCAACAGCAGAAAAGCACTTCTGCTGATAGCCAAAAATCTAACTTTTGATGGGACTATTCAGACTACCAGAGACAGGGGGTGGGTACTGTTCCAAGATTTCAAGTTAATTTGTAGAGATTTCCTCCTTACACAATCTTCATTCTGGATGGTATGAGTCTAAGAGCTCCAGAGAAGCTAGTTGAGCCATGTAAGTTTCTTCTGACAGACATAAAACTCTGTCTAATGCAACTATTTAGAGAAAATAAAGCTGTTGTTTCTCAACTAGCACTGCCAACATATTCAAAGACTCAAGAATTCTCTCAGAGTTCTGCAGATTTTTGAAGAGTACAAGAATTCACCCTACTGAGTAGAAGAAAGAACAGGGCTGGAGTAGAGGATTAACAACAGATTAGAAAGATATCCCTTAGGGATACTGTTGAATTTGGACTTTCCTTCAGCCCACTTTACTTTTAGCCTGGACAATGCTTAATATAGACAGTGCTTAGACATAGAAGCCTTGGTTATTGTCAATGAGAACTTCCTGTGGGAATGATTCCTTTCATAGGAATCGAGCATCAATCAGGACACGCAGAAGTAGATCATGATGGGGTCTCAAAAGAGGCAATGAGCTACTTCTCATGTGAAGAAACACAGCTGCAGCATTTTGGAGAATTGCTAAGTCTTATAATAATGGGCTTCTTGAAATAAATACAGGAGGTTATTTAGTAAAATTGATCATCCCACAGAAGTAAAGAATCTGATCATGCCATAGATTCTCAGCAACAAGAGCTGTGGGCAGCAAGAAAGACACTGAAAATCTTTTAAGTAAGCAAGCGACACAATAAAGGGTTGTACAGAACATCACATTTGCCTATACAGGCTAGACAGGGAGAGCAGAGTGCTATTACTTATCATTAGAGAATCAAAAGAGAAATACTATTGAATTGCAGAAATTTGGAGCTTTCCAAAATTGGCTGTGTTTCTCATCCCTCTTTCTATCTCTAGAAGCAGAAGGCAAAGAGGTATCAGCAGACCTTGTTGGGGTTTTTTTTTTTGAAGAATAAATACAGCTTTTACTGATTATATAACCAAGCAAAAACTACATAATCAAAAAAAATCTAGACCCTATAAGAAACCAGTTACAAAGAAACACTTCAAGTTCTGCCTTGCATCAGAACTGGAAAGAAGGCACAAGTAGTTGCAGCAACTGCACATTTCACATTCTGGGGTGCAGGAAGAGCGTAGGGGTAACTTGATACTACTATTAAAAAGAATCTTATGATGCATACCCAGAATTAATCTGTGTAGATGCATAACAAGGAGTTGAGTGTTCTCTTGGGAAAAAAAAAGGTCCCTCTTCCTTTTTTTATGTATATAACAGCTGGAGTACAGTGAAGATGGAAGTGGATTATGGAAAAGAAGATAGCTGACAATTTCCTGTGTCCTTTTCAGTTTAGCTAAGGCCCTAAATCTGCAAATACTCACAAGGATGTTTAACTTTCACCTGAGAAGTTTACTATATGCTTCAACAGGACAGATAATATACTTTTAAGTCAAGGGTGTGTGCAAAAAATTGCCAAATCAAGCTCAAAAGGTTAGAGGGACAAGCTGCATCTGTAAAGAAAAGCACCTCCTGTTTCACTGCTGATAAAAATCCCACAGCAATGTACCGTATTACGAAACATGGACTAGATTTCTAAAATCAAATAACCTTAAATGCATTAAAATGAATGATATTAGGTAAATTCTGTTACTGCAACTTAGAAATGACAATTCACTTTTATGAACACTGGTAGAAAAGAACAGCTCTTACTTACTTTCAACATGTGCAAATGCACAAAAGGGACCCCGCGGGCAGTAACCTGTTTGGCGCATGTCATTGCACTTTGTAGACTTGTATATCTAAACAAAACAGAAGGGGGGGGGTTAATCTAAACCTGTGTGTTACTTAACAATAAAAGAGTTAGAAAAAGGTTAAACTTTTACAGGAAAAATTCTGCATTTTTCCAAACCCTATGTGCTACACAGTCTGCTCAGAAAACTCAACTCTTAGGATCATTTTAAAAATTCAAAGAGAAGAGCAGAATTTTAAGAAAAGCCAACATGAGACAACAGAATCTTCCCCCTCTCCTGGAGATTAATACACAGTAAGCAACAGGAAGATTTTAGAAAAGCAGTGTTTAATCTGCTTTGGTTTTCCATGTTGTATAGAAACAAGTGAAACACCAGAATAAATTTTTCAAAGGAATTTACACCACTTCTAAGAAATCTTGCAGGAGAGCTAGCAGGTTTTTACCACATGGTTCCTTCCTTAGGACACCTCTAATATTCAAATCATCCTACCATTCTCTAACCTGACTGGGTGTGTGAGAACTGAGGCAATACTGACTGTTCATGACAGTAATGAACACTGCCAAGTGTCAGGTGTTGCACTTGGGTTGGAAGAATCCCAGACATAGATACACACTGGGAGAAGAGCTTCTTGAGAGTAGCC
>VZTU01009009.1:102404-116773 GCA_013400835.1 Zapornia atra
GAACAAAACCAGAAAAAAGGACAGAAATTATAATTGATCTTTTCAAAACAAAGGTTTGACCTAGTGATTCCAATTTTTGCTTAGGATTATAGAAACTTCATTCTTTGCAAGAAAGGGTGTTTTCATTACAGCTCCATAGTCTGTGTCTTCAGAACTGTCTGATCATTCTGAACAGATGGAGGTTTTTTTCCCAAAAAACACCAACATTTAGCAAGGCTATTGGGAAAGATGTGGGGGTTTTTTCCATTAGGAATAACCAATTGCATTCCAGAAGAACCCAAACAGATCAGTCCATTAACAACTGACTGACCAAGAAGTCTATTCTTAATATGTATTTATGTACCTGTATTTGAATTTTCTGGGATTTCGTCTTCTATCTCGACTATTGTGATAGTGTGGACATGCATAACCCTGGCGGCAGAGTCTGGGTGGCTTGGTACATTCCTCTGTCTTGTAGCCAGCTAATACAAAATTTGTGTCTGTAAACAGGTCAACAAATGCCTTTAGTGAGCTTAGACATCACACTGCTTTTTGTAAAAAAATTATGATTCACAGACCCCTCCATTGTATAAACTTAGGCTGATTCCTGCATTTTTTTTCCAAACAAAAGCCTAACACACTCTAGCACATCTTCCTTGCTTTTATATGCAGTAGCAGTATGACAATAAAGTACACAAAGCACTACCAATCTACTGGTAGAGAAACTAACAGGAAAATCTTGTTATATATACTTAGCATTTTGAAAATTCATACCCAAAAAAAACATTATTCATTTTGGTAAGACAAACACTAAAAATGTATACAATGTCATATCTGGATTTCTCTTAAGTGTTGACAGTCCTTATGTCACTAAAACTGCTTCCATGTTTAGGCAGTAAAATCTTCCTGGACAAATTCTAGAGCCTTTTCTCTACCTTTGCCTCTGTCTCTAGATCTTTGGTTCCAGGAATGAGGAACTAGGAGATGACAAACAAGGTTCTGTCTAGAAATAGAAAAATTCAGAAAAACAATGGAGCAAGTAAATAAATTAGAAGATACAATTTTACTAACTGAAAGCATGGGTTTGTGAGGAGTAATCATGTGAAAACCAATCAACATCTTCCTTAGGAAGGAAAATGCATGTAGGTAAAACAGAAGCAGTCAATGTCATGTAGCTTGACTTCAGCAAACCTTTTAGCCTGAGATATTCTCAAAAATGCACTGCACAATATTGTAAGACTCCTATAGGATTTGTGGAAAAGTAGCTGAAGAAACATTCTCCCAAAGTCATTAATGATATACTTTCAAATAGCAAAGACCATTTATCAGAGTATCACACGAGTCTATTCTTCGTTCAGGCCTTTTTAATAGTTGCATTAAAGACTTGGGAAAATAAGGATTAAATCACTAATTGGGTGATTTTTAATCCCCAGAAACTTTATGCAATGTCTCCATATTTACAAGGGTTGACAGAACCATACAACACTACATAACACAGACCTGTTGCAATGCAAGGAATGTAACAGAAGTACTTGTAATTGGTCAATTTTGCTGTCTTTTTACATTAAACACCCAGTATTTTCTGATCTAGAGCTAACAATTCAGTTCTATATATTATTAGTTATTATATTATTAGTTCTTAAATGGTTTAAACTTAGCTGATAGCAGATCTAAAAAAAATATAGAGGGGACAAGTACCATATAATTATCTCCCCTTGAATTCCTTAGAGACAGAATCTTCACATGGCCTCTTCCTGTTACTGTCCACAGAGGAATTTTGTGGAAGTAATGTACCTGGTAGTCTTTCTACAGTCAAATTTGGACAAGAGCTCTAACAATATATGAGTGATACTAGTATCTTAGGCTACAAAACAAGCAAGTCTAAACCAAAACCATGAGAACCAACTCTGAGAGCCTTAGGAAAACTAGGGCAATTGCATTTACTTTAAAAGATCTAATAAAATGCTTTCAAAACATTCCTGTATTTTAGTATTCTGCTCCTATTTCTGTTTAATATTCTACCTCATGCCTGTTAGTCAAGCTCAGGAAAGAATAACAGTCCATTAACTAGTCTATTAATGACTCAAAGAAATGAAGACTCAAATCATTAATACTATTTAGCACGAGAGGATCCTACTCACTTTTAAGAACATTTACTCAATTGACACAGATTAGCAACACTTGTATCAAAGAAACTGAAAAAGATCTGTTAAACATTTTCAAAACAAAACATTTTCAAAATGCAAACTGAAGATAAATGTGACAGACAGTACAACTTGTTCATAAATATCCATATTTTTAAAAAAGCATTTTGAACTTCTCCCAGATGAAGACTCAGGATTAATCAAACATCAATAAGGAAAGAGAGAAAGGAGACGGGGTAACATTACCCTGCCATCTTGGGTCTTCACTAAGGATCTTCTCAATCATTGCCTGGCTTGCTAAAATTCCTGGCTGCAGATCTGGAATGCCTTCACTGCATCCTAGCTGCCCATTCTGTAAGGTTTCCTGTGCCTGAAGTTCTCTGGAGTGGGGAAAAGAAAATAACACTGCTAAACTGTATAGCTACAGTAACCCTATGTCACAGGCATATTCCTGTCCATGTCTACCAAAATTCTGCCACTTAATCCAGCTCTTAAGGAGCCTAAATTGTAAAAAAAAAAATAAATTGACTGTATTTCAAACCATTACTTGTGCTGAAGCTGGCAATCATAAAGAATAACCATGCCATACAAATCAAAGGGAAAACATGAAGAAACACTGTCATTATTAAATAACACAATGCTTGTGCCAGCAATGCCCACCTGTACCTCTGTATGCTGGTGTGCAGACACACTGAATATGCTATTGATTTCTGATATTCCACTGCCACAGAGAACACAGCAGAACTAAACATGATACAGAAAGTGCAGTAAGGGTGATCAGAAATACCAACTCCTCCTCTCTGAGGGAGAACTCAAAGCCATAAGACACTTGGAAAAATTATGACTGACGGAAGGTGAAGAATCCAGCCACTGAATACTACATCATATAAAAGCAGCTGAAGTACTTTTGTCTCACTGGAAGATTTTGCAAGAAAGTTTGTCAAGCCATTCAGGACACAAAGCAACAAATAACAAAGTTTATGAGGAAATGGAATCTCTTCTGCAAGAATTTAGAACTGCTTTGCAAGTAAGTAACCACCAGCTTGCTGCAAGATGAGAATGACCAGTGGGACACTAAAAGAGGTATGAAACCTCTATCAAAAATCTGAGACAATTTTATTACACCATTTTTGTAAAATTAAGCTGTTCAGAGATTCAACAATGGCAAATCAGTACAAAAGATTTTAAAAAACCAACTAGAGCATAATTTTATTTGGCAGACTTTGAAACAATGGAGAAACAAGGTGAGGAATCAAACATCAGAGGTGGATCTATAGCACTCCGTGAGAATCAAGGGCCGCTGCCTTCAATTGGCACTGTCTTCTCTAGACACAAATATTCTGGGAACTTACCTCCTATACTGAAATACTGCTACTCAGGATCTCTGAAGAGGTGTTGAAAAGGAGTGGTGGTTTATAATGTAACTAATTATGATATCATTTACATATAGTTTAAAGAGCTTCCCAGATCCCAAGTATCCTCCAAGAAAGAAAATCTCCAAGGGAAAGGAAGACAAGACAGATCCAAAGCCAAGTCTAAAACCTTTCAAACAGAATATTTCCTTTACAAATTCAGAAAAGGTGCAAGCAATGAAAAGGAAAATGGAAAGTTCCTAGAAGGAACAGAAGGTGCTTTTTCTTTAAGGTGGATATGTAGAAATACAAGGGGAATAAAGTTAGTGTCTGCATCAGTGATTCTACTGTTACTTCTTTTGCTTTTTACTTAAAATTAAGAAACCCTAATATCTGTGTCCATCATAGAACAGAAAGACCACCAAAGAAAAAATAAGACCTGATTATTTGGGCTTCCTGGGGAATGCTGGATGCCAGCAATCAGGAGAAGCAATGGCACCAACTGTTTTTCACAATCACTGAAGAACTTTGAGGCAGCCTATTTGTAGGTTCAAGCCAATAAACACAGGCTCTGACCACAAATGTCTTCAGCTCCTCCTGATGCACACTATATGTAGTCAATCACCAATTAACAATCATGTAAGGTATTGAAAGACATTTAGAGAATGGAACTGAACTTGGTTTCAGTCTCACTCTATACACTGATTCCTCATTCTAACATCATGGTTACACTGGTTCCTCATCTAACATACTGTGTCCAGTTCTGAGCTCCCTGGTATAAAAAAGACAGGGATCTCCTGGAGAGAGTCCAGAGAAGGGCTAGGAAGATGATTAGGGGCCTGGAACATCTCCCCTATGAGGACAGGCTGAGTGAGCTGGGACTGTTTAGTCTGGAGAAAAGAAGACTTAGGGGGGACCTAATTAGTGTTTATAAATATCTTAGACATGGGATGCAGGGGGAATTGACCAGCCCCTTTTCAGTGGTCTGTGGGGACAGGACTAGGGGCAATGGTGGAAGTTAGAACACAGGAAGTTCCGCACAAACATGCGGAAGAACTTTTTCACAGTGAGGGTGACAGAGCCCTGGAATAGGCTGCCCAGGGAGGTGGTGGAGTCTCCTTCTCTGGAGATATTCAAGACTCTCTGGACGCCTGTCTATTTAATATGAGATAGGGAGCTGCTTTGGCAGGGGGGTTGGACCTGATGATCTCTCGAGGTCCCTTCCAACCCCTACGATTCTGTGAGTCTGTGGTTCTGTGAAAGATTAGAAGGATGCTAGGCATTCTGTTTTCAGTCTGACATGGCATCGTGCTGTGTATGCTACATGAAGAAAAAGAAAACAGGCAGATGTCTTGCAAAAGCAGCATCAGCTAGCTAACTGAAGAAAGTCTTCTGGAAAGAAAAGCTATATAGAACTCAAGCAGTATTTGATCAGGCAATGCAGAAGTGAATTCTGTGGCAAAATATGAATTTAAATACTTAGGAAATTACTGAAAAGGCACTAACTTTCCTAAAATTATGATGAAAGGAGAGTTACCGTGTCCCAACAGATGGTTGAGAATAAGAGATAACAAAGGTAAGAATATAAGGTAGAAGCCATACCAGCTCAGATCAAAGCTTCATCTAGCCTGGAATCCTGTCTCCAACAGTGGCCAATAGCAGATGCCTAGGGAAGAGTATAAGAATAGGGCAAGCATATAGTGATACTTCCCTGGAATGCTCTTCTAGTGTCCAGGAACTTAGGACCCTCCAAGGCCTCAGAGCCCTCTTGGAATTGGTATCCTTTCCTACTGAGTATATACAGGTTGCTTTCTGTAGCAAGATCTCCCTTTCCACCCATGTATACTACCTCCCAACAACATGCTTATCTTCCAGCTTTGGCCACAGCTAAAACTCCTATCTACCACTACCCTGATTCACAAAGCACCTCCTTTCAACAGTGACTTGATAATACATTAGAGAGATGAAGAAAATAATACCTGTATCTTACACATGAAAAAACCCCCAGAACTAAAAAACGTCAGTACACAAAATGTCAAGCATACAAGCTGAGAACCTGTAGGATGGCTTAAAAAATCATAAATTAGGAATGTAAAAACCACACACAAATTTGTAAGGCTTAAATGACAAAAGACAGAGTATCTGGTCTTTTATCAGTCATGAGAATCACAAATATAGCTCTAGAAATTGCAGGTTACAAAAGCTTAGTGTTTGTGTCTCCCAGCATGCTTCCATCAGCTATCAGCGAATTGTGTTCTTATGTTTCCAGTTACAGAAGCAAGTCTATTTTTCATGCAAAGCATACTACATTTTCTGATATGTGGTGATAAGTGACATGTGGTTATTTCCTGCTAATTAGGCTGAAGAATTTAAAGAAGACTACCTTATATCATATACTGGTGGTCTAAGGTCATGCGGACCATGAGCAAAGGCACAGTGAATTCCATTCTTCACACAGTGACCCCGGGCATCTGTTTCATGAATGCACGTCCCAGTCTTGTAGTATCTGAGATGATACTTCCTTTCTGTATCCCCTGTTGTTCGATGCAGGTAAGGGCAACTACATAATAAAAAGAGCAAAGTCAGAGCATTGGTTTGAGCTTTGTTTTTAACAATTTAATTCTGAAGTATGCTGTATCTAACTTGTAACAAGTAACTTTGCAGGAATCTTTAAATGAGAAATGTCCCCAACAAACCACCATCACAGATCAGCTTCAAAACAAAAAGTATTTAATCTATTTCTTAGTGTCTGACTTTATAGCAAGCTGGCTCATTAAGGTATTACTAAATCTAGCACCCCCATAAGCAACACCATCATGTGAGTTAAGGAATGACACTTCCCATATTGATACAAGTTCAAACCATTTTTACACTAAGAGGTACAAGAATTTATTTTCTTTAAATGTTATAATCATCTAAAATCAAGGAGTACTTTTAGCACAGTGTTTTTTTCTGACTTGCTATTTATAGAGATGGACCTTACTGAACAGTATCAGGGGAAATCTAAAATTATACTTCTGTTAAGAGAACCATTTTTACAGCAGCAGTATTAATAATTTTTCAGACACAACTATGTGAGTTATGGTTTCTACTTTAAAATGGCTAGCATCATGTGTGGATTATAATTCCAACTACCAACAGTAAACATTTTTAAAAAATTGCACAAAAATCTACACACAGGGATGTCTCTTCTCTCCCAGTTTATTTCAGTGTAATTAATTTTGGTCTCTGCTGGTTTCGAAAAATATTCATCTCCAAAAACTACTTTTTCCCATCCCAAAGTAAAAAGAAACCACACCAAAATGCTTAGTGAGTGATACAGAACAAGAAATGAAAAGTCCCACAGAAATATTTAACTCTGAATGGAAGCAGAATAGTGAAGCACAAACCAGACTTTAATGTCCCTAAGAATTTAGGCCACCTTAAGCTTTAATTACTATATTATTAAAAGTTTATTTAGAAACTAAACAAACACAATTGTTTGCAAACATTTGCAAGTCTGGAATTTATATATTTAGATGAAAATCATACATTTTTCCTGCTGTGCTAAACACCCGCAGCTTGTGCTGACCCAGAAAGTGATACTGTTCACAACCTCTGGCAATCACGCAGCTTCCTTGTAACTTCCCTAAAACCAGCACTCTCTTAAACACAATGAATGGGCTGCAGCTAGTCATTTGCACCTATCTCTTTAAATCCCAGCAGATTTAATTAGTGGAAATACTCCTAGGCATACCAAATTCAGTGCTCTGTCTCCTTTTGTCAGCGTAAGGTGGAGCACAGCCTGCACTCAGATCTGACAGTAGCTCTTTCACACTTGGCTCTCCATAGCAAGACAGACAGGATGCAATCTTTGTTGGACCCACTGTAGTGCCTCAGCTGAGCTTTGTGAGAAATTAACTCTGTGATGTGTGACTAGCACTGACTGCAGCCCTCCTGTTTGACTACACCTGCTCCTAACAGGGAAAAAGGAGAAACCCCATGAAGTTAATGAGATCCTTTTGCCTGCACTAGTCCTGTACAGGACTCAACACGAGGAAATGCCATCTGTGACTGCGTTTCTGTTACTCCTAACTGCCCCACCTCTAGCAGAATCTTGGCTCGTTCCTGTTGGAAACAAGTATTACATGTCTTATCTTCCATGCAAGAAGCATACAGGTGTTTACAACTCATTGCTTGTCTCTAAATCCATGGTTCCTTATCAGAGAACAAACATTTCTGCTTAAATAGCTGCACTTTTTCCCTAGAGAAATCACCTTATCAGTGGAGATCCCCCAAAAAAATAAAAATGGAAGTCTTCAGTTATTCTTAAATTATTGTTTGTTTGTTGTTTTTTGACAGATTTTATTTTTTTAAAGGTAATTCAGTGGAATATATACACAGCTTGTGAGCAAGCTAGGCACAATTTGTGGTACGCAGTGTGAGAGAGGGAGAAATACTCCAGTCACAATTTTTCTTACAAAAAGACAAAATGGATTCCAAAAACAAGCTAGGGAAGAAATAGGAATTGTATCATAGAATCATAGAATGGTCTGGGTTGGAAGGGACCCCGAGGATCACAGAATTCCAACTCCCCTGCCACAGGCAGGGCCACCAACCTCCAGGCCTGGAGCTACACAAGGTTGCCCAGGGCCCCATCCAACCTGGCCTTGAACACTTCCAGGGACGGGGCATCCACCACCCCTCTGGGCAGCCTGTTCCAGCACCTCACCACTCTCTCTGTAAAGAACTTCCCCCGAATATCTAATCTAAATGTTCCCTCCTTTAACTTTAATCCATTCCCCCTTGTCCTGCCAGTCTCTGCCCTTTAACAAGCCAATTCCCCTCCTGTTTCTCTGCTCCCTTCAGGTACTGGAAGACTGCAATCAGGTCTCCCTGCAGCCTTCTCTTCTCCAGGCTGAACAAGCCCAGCTCCCTCAGACTCTCTTCATAGGGGAGGTGCTCCAGCCCTCTAATCATCTTCATGGCCTCCTCTGCACCCTCTCCAACAGTTCCACATCTTTCTTGTATTGGTGCCCCCAGCTCTGGACACAGGACTCCAGATGGGGCCTCATGACGGCAGAGTAGAGAGGGACAATCACCTCCCTGTCCCTGCTGGCCACCTGTCATAAGACTCTTACTTCTGCTACATTAAACCTAGGTTTGTTTGACCTGACACTCAATACTTGTGCCACACACAGCTAATGAAATCTGAATTTTACTGAAAGCACAGGTTTCCTTCTGCACATTTTGCTAGGTGCCTAAAGAGTTCTGTAACAGGTAAAGTCTGCCTCCAGAAGCTATCAGAATGGTTTAATGAGGCTACCCAGTGCGACTGGGACAGTATGTCACTTGAATTTTGCCTGAGACTTGTTAAGAACAAGGTGAGGGATAGCTCTAAACGTGACTCGGGGGGACTAAACAGCACAGCAACATTGAAGAGCAAAAATGATGGCATCGATTTGGTATGTGTACGTCTTACATAGAAACACTAATTAATCCAACAGATATGCTATTAACCACAGGCATCTTGATCAGCTGTAGTTCATTACAGGATCGTTAGCCAGAATGGCAAAACCCCCACTAAAAGCAGCTTTTAGATAGTACTGATGCACAGTATTAACTAAGCCAAGGCACTGAAATAGGCACATATGTTCTACTCCATGTTTAATAAACTGGAGGTATGTTAGATCTTACCTTTACTTTATCAATGAAATATTTTAATGGAAAATAAACCACTGTGATACATATTTAAAATGGCTAATTTTAATTATAATTAGATTACATGGCTGCAAGCTGATACATTTGTTCTTACCGTAGTTTGGTACTAAGGTTTTTAATTATTACTTATTTCTTAGGAACAAAGATTGTATTTTAAAAAAAAAGAGAGAGAGAAAAAAGCTGTTCCCAGGCAGAATAAAAAATCTATTTCATGGCCCACATTTCTACAGTCATCTTCTATCTTAAAATAACTGTGCTAAATCCCAACTTAGAAATCGTGAATCGGTAAAGAACATTACTCTGTATTTTTAAGTTCTACTGGAGTCTACACACAACACTGAATTATTAAAATCAGCCTCATTTTCTGCATCCAAATCTCCCACAGTAAAACTGCCATTGCATTATTCAAAATAAACAGTCGTATATACCATGAAACAGAAGATATATTCACAGTACCTTGAAAGGTTAACTGATTACTGAAATGCCTATTTCCTTTTCACTTGTCTTAATCCACATAATAAACATTCCAAAGATATCCCTTCAGAATAAAACTGTTTCAGATTAAAGGCTAATGCTACGTGTTAAGTGCATGAAAACAATTACATAGTTCTACCTCTGTTCAAGCTTAAGGCAGTGACATGTTTCTTCCTACAATTGCTTGAAGTGCTATTCTGTAGTAGGCTTCTGTAATTGGTTCACTCTCACAGCAGTCTTGCATTACATTATCCAAAATAATCTCCTTTAGAATCTGACATCAGTTGACTAGAGTGGTTGAAGAACACATCAGATAGATGAAAAAAATTGTGAAATTGGGAGGAACACTATTCACTGCTCAAAGCACATGCCTTGAACTCTGCAAGTAATCTAGTCTTTCTCATGGGCCCTTCCTTAGAACAGACTGTTTTAATTTGCTACCCTTAGAAAAGCCCTTTTCAAAACAGCTTTAAAATTCTGGGCTTCCTTTCCTTCCAAATTAACTTTGGGAAGAAGTATCACAGTCAAGTCTGGGTGAAAACAACAATCTCTACTTTAACTCTTGAAAGTGTGTTCCTGAGAACGATTACGGGTGTCACCACTCTCCCTTTCTGCTCGTTTTCTATCAACTCCCAAACTACATTATGTCACTTGGATGAGCAGAACAGAGAAATAGAGACACAGATAAAAGCCAAAGAAGTAACAACATGTTGTCACAGATAGCTTGAAACAAAGGTGCCCCAGCACTACTGTTTATAACCTATTTCTATGAGAATTCGAAGCTGCTCCAAATAAAAGGCTAAATTTTGGGCAAAAACAGGACCAAAAGTACTCTTTGGCCAATTCTGAAACAGGAACCCTGCCACAGTGTAAGCATGTCCTCAGGAACATTGATGTTTTCCTCTATTTTTTCCTCCTGCCACAACAGACATGCTCTGGCGTCATCTATCTTTAAGAAACTTACCTTTGCCTTTCCCAACTATTTGCCCTTGCATGCCTTTTCTTCTCTACCTTAACTTCAATCTGCTATCAATTTATAATAGTTAACTGCCACTTTTAGCCACCAGTTCTCAGGATCAGATCTAAAATAAGGCCTCTGCAGTTCCACTAAAACTTCTCTCACTAATGTCTCCAATAATCTTGTTTTAGAACTGAGTCAAAGAAAACATAAATCCATTTTCTCTACCTGTATCTATCTTTGTTTTCTTAATTTACTGTCTGCTTTAGTCAATTTTTCTCCCCTTGAAACATTGTTGTCCTTTGTTATGGGAATTCAGTTACATTCACATTTTCCTCTCAACCTCTCCTGTAGCATACTTTCCAAATTCAACATTCTCTTATGCCTTTGGTAAGGGGTCTCACAGGACTGCAGCCTTGGTCCCTGCTCTTATCCTTCTATGTATCTGGGCAATTTCACTACAAAACACAAACTTGAAAACCAACACCTCTTTGCTCCTAAACCTATCCATTTAATCCAAACTGTAAGCATGACATGCTAAAAACGAGGTATGAATCTCACTACTGCTCTTCTTTCTGGTGAGTCCTCTACATTTCCACAATGCCAGACAGCATAATCACCTCATCTGTCATTTAGGCTCCTAAGCAGGGAGTCATCTCCAGTAGGGGACAACCTTCCCAATCCAACTGCAGCAAAAAGGTTTCCATTTCATATCCCAAGTTATTGAATCATCTCTTATTTGCTTCTAACAATCAACTCTTGCCCAGGTTATACTCTTTTAAAAATCTGCTTCCTTTCTCCATTTTCAGAAGCTGCATCTATCACTCAATAATGGAAGGTCCATTGTTGTCCTCAACCCATCCATGACATGAGCATCCTTTACTCTCATTTGTTGATGTTCAAAGAACTGCCCATGCTGCCCCAGGACTGGCAGGAGTGCTTTGCAAACACCTGAGAAGGTAATTAATTGTTCTCTTTTCAATCATCCCTCAGAGACATTTTTTACTGTTTATATTGCTCAGGCATGGTACTCAACATTGTCCCTGCCTAGCACGTATTTGTTTACCTTCTCTTATCTGTGTCATTTAGTCTGTAAAGCCTCTGGGAAAACCCCACCTTCTCTTCTGTGTCTGCAGCCTGCACACAATACCTGATCCATGACAAGTGCTGCTGTAACACTACAGCAACCAAAAGAATTAATCTTCAATTTTAAAAACAGGTGACCAGCATAACTACCTATTTCCTGGCTGTTTTCTGGGGGGTTTTTTTGTTGTTTTGGTTTGTTTTTTGCCAAATCCTTCCTTCCACCACTGAGGGTGAGGGTAGCTGCTCTGACATATGACCACAACACACCCAGCTAGCTCCTCTATGCCTGCCTGCCATACTGTATCATTTGCTCCATCCCCTCTCCCCAAACCTCTACCCCTTCCCAAGTTCACTGAAGACCCTCTGAAGCCTTTATCTAGAGAACACATGTCCATGGAAAGGCGAACACTCATGGGCTAGCCAGTCAACTAACAGTCACTCCTTCCTTTGCTTTTCCACTGGAAGCATCACGAAACATTCTCCTCTACCACCCACCAACCCTCACAAAACTTATGTAAGTTCAAAATACTGAAACCACCTCTACACAGTACAGTTTGCACCCCCTGTCCGAGCTCAAAGTGGTCAGGAGAAAAAAGGAAGCCCAACTGGGGAGAGAGAAAAAAAAAAGGGGGGGTGTGCAGCACTAATACTAGCACAAATGTGCAGGAACAACACTACCAGAAACCAGCTCCTTATGTTATGCTTTAAAGATTGTCACAGTGCAAAAGCATAGTTCTAATTGTACGACAGCCTAAAGAATACATGCTTATAGAAAAGTATTATGTGCCAAAAATTGATAAATCACTTACAGAAACGCTTTCAAATACACTGCAGCAGGATTCTATTGATCATTTTTGCTACGGAGAAATCAGCACCTCTCCTTAATGTCACTAATAATACTGTAAACACCTAGGACTGAAAGAAATCACTTACTCATCTCCATCTGGGCAGATTCCTGTAGTCTCATCATATTTTGTACAATAAACATCTGGACTGTAGTTAAAAGTCCCATCACGCCTTCGTATAGGTCTACGACGACGCTGATTTAGGAAATGCCAATGAAAACAGGTAAATGGTCTGTGCTGGGTACACTTGTGCTGCAAAAATAGGGGGCACTGCTCTGTCCTAAATTCCTTTAGATACCTAAAAAAATTAAACTGTGTTACAAGTTTATCTTATTGGAGGCACATTTTTACAGTGTTAACAGGGCACTTGACAATTCAGTGCACACAGCCCATGAAAAATTGTACAAATGTACCTGCACACAATTTTAGTTCCTATGCACAATTTACTGGTTAGCTGTTGAATACAAGTGACTTCATTGTTTATGACAGATGCATTACTAACAAAATACAGTGGAATACCTGGTAAATTCTACTATGTTTTGCAACTAAACTAAAATCAAATAAAGACATTAATTTAAAAAGCACAGTATTTAGAACATTGTCCTAAGTAACCACCAAAAAGAGATTATAAATTCAACAAGTTACTTGAATGAGCATTTGTATTGCTTGCTACCACAACATTCCCGGAATGGGGACACGCTATAGAGGAAGCTAGAGGGTTAAAAGAGCCTTATGAAGGTTATCAGGGCTACCAGAGGTGTTCAGCAAACTTTTTAGCAAGTTACATTTGTGTTGAGACAGTCTGGGGTCTTTGAAGGTTACTTAGGTGTTATTAAGACAGTCCTTCATTAGCATGCAGGGCACGGAAGCTAGTGAGGAAGTCTGATGCCTCTTTCCACTGGACACCAAGCGCATGCCAGGCTGGGCACTACTGTGGCATTTGTCAAAGGGCATAAGACAGCACTTCTTCCCATTTCACTTCATGTATCTATTAGCAAACTTTGCAAGTTCGTTACATCTCCAGTGATGGAGTATTTGCAGAGAAGGGGGTATATGGGGGTTCTGCAGAGGAATCTTATCTAGTTCCAAGAAGGCTGCAAAAAGGGTGCAGGATGTGCAACAGGCTGCAGGGGAACTGGAGATCTAGGGAAAGGATTAAGTAGAGGAAAAAAGGGTGCATTTTCATTCTCAGTTGCTTAAATTGGCACATGGGGGATTTAATGGCACAGAATTACGAAGCATGTTTTTAAGTTTAGAGCAGAATCTCTAAACTAACCAGGGCTGCAGGAGCAGGGGGAAGAAGAGGACACAAAAACGAAGGAAAAGGATTTCTGGAAGTTAAGGGCTGCAGGGCAGGCTGTAGCTGTGCTTAGGTATTGGCTACATTCTTGCGGGCTTTCCCAGTGCTGAAAACATGACGTTACAAAAGCAACGATACGGAGAGGACGGGGGTGGAGGAATGCCACGGTTCCGTGACGAGTCGCGCTGCCTTTGCGGGGAGCACACGGTCCCACATGAGACGGGCTGTCAGCAGAGCTGGAGGGCTACGGGCGCTCTGCGGACCGCACCAGGAGCGCAGGGGCAGGCTGTCAGAGTCTCTCCGCGCGGGAAGCTCTGCGGAAACTGCCGCGCGAACGTCCCGAGGGCTCGGGCCGAGGGGGCTACGGAGAAGCGGGAGAGCTGCTGCCGTGGCTCGGAGGGGGCGGCCTCGGAGCGCGCCAGGGCGCCGCGGGGCTCGGGGTGCCGGCAACGCCGGCGGGTCAGAGCGCGGAGCGGAGAGGCGCGGCCGTGGGAACGGGCGCAAGGCGCGGAGAACCGCCGCGGGCGCTCC